>CM054061.1:347448723-347690720 GCA_028641055.1 Alopecurus myosuroides
TGACTGTTCGTGATTTCCCAATACGATTGAGCCAGGGTTTTACGATGTCCTAGTCATTGAGTGCACAATTGAGTTGGGTTGTGAAGGTTGTCCTTCCACTAGGTGTTCATTACCTATTTGATGATTATCAACGCTAGGTTGATTTGCATTTACTGGTTCAGAGGGTTTCTTCCTCTGTTTCCTTTGTTGCTTGCGAGAAGCTGAATCAAGTTCTATAGCCGTACTTCTCCTCCTCTTCCTTTGAACATAGGGTTGAGTGGTTTTTGTTGGTACCTCCACTCTTTTGGGAGCATTTTTGGCAGGATTATAGGATTTTGTAACACCTTTATAGTCAATAAATGAATCTGGCAGGTTATTTGCAATGTGTTGCAAAACAATTATTTTCCGAACTTGAAGTTCAGTTTCTTGAGTACGTGGATCGGAGGAGGAAATTCCTTGGGCATTCCAATCGATTTTCGGGCATTCTTTTTGGTACTTGATGTCTCCCCCTAATGCCGTGAAATGGTCCTCATTAAAGATTCAATCAGCGTGACGGGCTGTGAATAGATCCCCTGTAAGGGGTTCAAGGTACTTGATTATCGACGGTGATTTGTACCCCACATAGATCCCCAGTTTTCTATGTGGGCCCATGGATGTACGCTGCGATGGTGAGATGGGCACATATGTGGCGCATCCGAATTTACGCAGATGGGAAATATTTGGTAGATTTCCACGTACTAGTTGCATAGGGGAAGTGCTGTGATATGCAATTGGTCGCAATTGAATTAAGTCAACAGCGTGTGAAACTGCGTGACCCCAACATGAAGTTGGTAAGTTGCAATTTATTAGCAAAGGTCATGCAATGAGCTTAATTCTTTTAATTAGAGATTCTGCTAATCCATTTTGTGTGTGGACATATGGGACCGAGTGTTGAACTTCAATTCCTAGGGCCATGCAATAATCATTGAAAGCACGCGAGGAAAATTCAGCAGCGTTGTCCATTCGAATTGATTTAATTCGATTTTCGGGATAGTGAGCTTGTAATTTAATAACTTGCCTCACTATCTTGGCAAATGTATGGTTTCGTGTGGATACTAGGCACACATGAGACCATCGTGTAGATGCGTCAATTAGAACCATGAAATACCTAAAAGGTCCAGACAATGGTTGGATAGGACCATAAATATCACCTTGAATGCGTTCAAGGAATTGTAGTGGTTCCGCTTGAATTTTAAGATAGGAGGGTCTTAAAATGAGATTCCCAATAGCACACGCGGTGCACATGAAATCCGAAGATTGTGGGAATTTAGCTTCATTTAAATCATGACCAATGGAATTGCAGATAATTTTTCTCATCATCCCGATACCGGGATGACCAAGGCGATCATGCCAAGTTTGGAATGCATTGACATTCTGAAAAATTGCCTTATACGCAACGTGTGCTACGGGTTTTATGTATGTGTAGTATAATACAGATGATAAAGAGGGAATTTTCTCAAATATTTGTTTGCCATATCTGTTGTCTTTGGTAAAGAGGAGAAATTCCTCCTTGTTGTCTTCATGGGTTTCAATGTGAAAACCATTTTGCGGATATCTCTATAACCTATGAGGGTACGAGTTGAATCGGGATACAATAAAGCATCCTCAATTATAATTTGTGTACCCATAGGGAGGGTAAATATGGCACGTCAAGCGCCAACAATTACCGCATCGCGTCCAGCGATAGTTAAAATATCTCCATTTAACTTTTTAGAGTTTGGAAATACTTTACTCCCTCCGTCCCAAATTATAAGGCGCCCTTTAATTTCGCTGGTCAACAGTGTTCAACTTTGACAATGATTTTTTCTTATAACATATCCATAAAATTGGTAGTATGATATATGAAATGAAAGAATTTTATAAGACGAATACAACTATACCATTTATACGTTCTAATTCCATATAATTTATTATATATTGATGGTCAAAGTTGACCATCAAAGACCAGCATAAAAATAGCGCGCCTTGTATTTTGGGACGGAGGGAGTATTTCCCTAAGTATAGAGTTTGTGGTGCCACTGTCCACAAGGCACATTTCCTCCTCCATTTGGATTGACTCCCGTAGAAATCTGTATATTGAAATGTAGAATTTTCTGTAATGAAAACCTTTCCAAGATATATAGAATACATACAAATTTATTGATATCAAAGTGCTGATAAAATATATATTGTGCTTTACAATATAGGGTGACGACAACAACAATAATAATATCTTTTTATTACAACAATATGATGGATGTCATATTATATAATGGAGTTGATTGACTAGTCAAAGTCTCCGAACACGTCGTTGGAGGCGTATTCGATCATCATATCCTCCGTGTCCTTGGAGTTCTGTGGTAAATGGAGTCCTTCGGTGTTGCTTGGTGTTACTTGAACATCTCGCGAACATCTGGCTTCCATGTTATTACCAGGTTGAAGATTGAAGTGTGCTTCATATCTTGCTCCTTGAGCTGGTCTGTTACGTCCCATGGATTGCAGGTAGAGGTTTACCAGATGTTTTGGGGTGCGACATTTTTTGGTAGCATGCTTGTAGCATCCACATTTCTGGCATAGAGTAGTTTTATCAAACTTGTTCTTTTCTATGCCCTTTCCCTTGTCTGAATTATGTGGCTTGTTGTTCTTGTTGCGGTTGTGGTTATGTTTACCCTTAAAGTTCTTGTTATGGCCTTTGAAAGAACCATTGAACTTCGTGTTCTTCTGAAAATTTGCATGTACCTCAGGTAGAGGGGCAGCCCCAACTGGGCGTTGATGACTATTCTTTAAAAGAAGTTCATCATGTTTTTTTGCCTGGAGGAGCACATGTATAAGTTCAGAACAAACTTGGTAATCCCTGGCACGATATTGTTGATGTAGGATCCTATCAGCGGGGAGCATAGTTGATAAAGTCTTTTTTATCTTCTCCACTTCTGATGATTCCTTCTCGCAAGCAACAAAGGAAAGAGAGGAGGAAACCCTCTGAACCAGTAAATGCAAATCAACCTAGCGTTGATAATCATCAAATAGGTAATGAATAGATACAAAGAATTGCCTGTGTAATCTTGAGAATCCTTTGTTATGATCAAAAGCTTATATTATGTTGAGTAACTCCTCCAAAAACCCCGTGGGAAAATAATGAGGAGATTTGTATATGCAATGTTGCTAAAACTCCTTTAAACCCAGTGGGATAATAAGGAGAAAAAGATGCAACATATGTTGATTATCGTCTCTTTGGTAACTCATATGAGAAAACCTTAATAGAGGAAAACCCATATGCTAGTTCAGAGAACAATAAATATGTCTTGTATACTTCCTTAAAAAAACCTCTTTGGAGAAAACAGGAAAGTATGACATATTATATTTGAAGTTTAATTTCTCCCCCAAAAACCCTTTGGGAAAAATTTGAGGAGAATAGTATTTGATATGTTGTTAAAACTTCTTAAAATCCAATGGGAAAAATAAGAAGAAAATGATACAACATATGATGATAATTTGTTTTCTGATAACTTATATGAGAAAACCTCGAAGGGATAAAACTCATTGGCAAGTCTAGAGGACAATTTAAATGCCTTGTATATATCCATCAAAAACCCCGGCGGGGAAAATAGGACATATGACATATATTCTTGTGTTGATATTACCTCATTAAAAACCTTGATGAGAACCTTGAGAGTAGACTCATAAAGGGAGAAAGAGTGTAATATAATGTTCGAATAGGTTATAATTCAGGAAGAGACTCCCCCTGATCCTTACAATTTAGGAGCAATATGCTTATTGGTATTACTTTTGTATAACCTGTTTGCATCTGAGCAACACAAGTATTATTATCTTTGTAGATAATAATTGGTGATTTGATAGACCCAATCCTACATGAATATTGTAAGGGGTTTATCATTCCGTGAACCCACACATATCGATGTGAAGTCTTGTATTTGAGAATGATAGGTGGTTGTAGCCACTAGAGTCTGTTTGAAGACAATAATGGAATGAAAAGTCCACCATATAGGTACACTAAGCCTAGTAGTGATCTGACATCATGGGGATCGATAATTAGTCAGTATCAGCGCATCCGATGATATTGGAGTTCAGATTTCGTTGAAATTTTACAAATAGGTCAAGGTATTTGGTGCATTGGAGCTATCAGAAGATACTCTTGTTCATGTCCACTAGTGTTAGGTCCAATGCAACTAATATATGGAACATTATGTCCCAACTTCTCTTATCCATCTTCCATGGTTTTGAATGTATGTTTCTCTATGTCTAGAGATTGGACAACCATAAAGTTTGGATGGATGTGACCCATATTTGAATTTCTCCAATAATTTCTGTATATAGAATAACTGGTGTACCTAGCTGTTGAGTGAAGGTGCTCGAATTGTAGCTAAAGCAAAATTTGGTTTTACTTATATCCTTCATCTTAGATTCCGTCTCTAGATGATTACGTACATGCTTCATCAACATAAACTTATTTGATGAATGCCCCTATTTAGGGTTAATAAACACGTGTGAACAACCATCATTGTTAGAGTAACCCTTTTGTATAAGGAACTCACTAAGTCGGTTGTACCAAATTTGTTCCGACTATTGTAAGTCATGAGGTGACTTATTGAGTTTACACTATGTATGTTGTGATTTGTATTTCGATTCAGAATTGCAATTCCCACGGGGAACATATATTTTTGAATCAAGTGACACATGAATATATATGGTCACTACATCTATCAACTGCATAAATAGATGATTTGTGCTGCCATTTGAGACAAGTTACCGGAAAGTGATATCACATGTGTCTGGAGAATGGATTTTGGGTATCTGCGTGAACCCTTATGCTACATTCCTTGCTGTTAACTCACCACCTTATTGTTCCCATTCCATTTTTGGATGAAAAATGGTGTAGGTATTACTTTTGTGTATACCTTCCTTTATTGAGCAAGGATGTTTCTCCCTGGATTGCATCCTTTGACTGAGCCCAGTCCAAACGAGTGTTTTAACTCTGCCATGGCCATGGTCTTTGGATTTTGATCATGTTAAAGGTTGTTTGCAATATGGTAGAGAAATGTATGTCGACAGTTGTAGGCTTTAGTTATATGATTCTCCAGAATGTATATAGTCGGTGAAATCTTGTTTACCCTTGTTGATTCTTCGTGTTTTCCCAATACGGTCGAGTCTAGGTGTTCTGATATCCAATGGGTGTATACTACCCATTTTGTGTCTATCAACGTGAAGTTGACTTGCATTTACTGATTAGGAAGGTTTCTTCCTCATTTTCCTTTGTTGCTTGCAAGAAGTTGAATCCTACTTTGTGGCCTTACTTCTCCCCCCCCCCCCTTGTTTTGAAGATGAAGTTGAGTGGTTTTTGTTGGTACCTCCACTCTTTTTGGCACATTTGTTGTAGGATTATAGGATTTTGTGAGACATTTTTAGTCAGTAAATGGATTTGGCAGGTTATTTGCAATTTGTTGCAAACTGATAAGT
The DNA here is from genome assembly GCA_028641055.1 of Alopecurus myosuroides. NCBI lineage: Eukaryota > Viridiplantae > Streptophyta > Magnoliopsida > Poales > Poaceae > Alopecurus > Alopecurus myosuroides. The sequence goes on from CM054061.1 coordinate 347,454,196, forward strand.
TTGTGAACGTTAAGTTCAGTGTTTGAGTACGTGGATTTGAGGTAGAAATGTGTTGAACATTTCAATTGATTTCCTGGCATTCTTTTTGGTACTTCAATTATCCCCCTAATGCCTGGAAATGGTCCTCACTGAGCATACTAGCCTTGAATAACTCCCCCTTGAAAGGGGCTTGAGGTATTTATAGTTGACGGAAATACAATTATTCCTCACATAGATCCCAAAATTTCTGTGAGGGGCCATTGATGTATGCCACGGTGGTGATATCAGTATGTAACCGAACTATCGCAGATGGGAAATACTATTTATTTGCACGTACAAAATTGTATTGGGGGAAGTACTACGATATGTAGTATGTGGCAGTTGAATTAAGTCAGCAGCGTGTAAGACTGAATGAGTTGTTGGCAACATGTGTTATAGGTTTAATGTATGTGTAATACAATATTGACGATAGAGAGGGACTATTTATCATATCCATTGCTTTGGTAAAAAGGAGAAACTCCTCTTAGTTGTCATCATGGGTTTCAACATGGAAACCGTTTTATAGGATATCTCTATATTTTATAGAGTACAAATTAAATTGAGATAGTAGAAAGTGTTCTCAGTTAGTACTTGAGTACCCCCAGGGAGTAAAATTGTGGCACGACTAGGGCCAATAAATATTGTATCAAGTCTAGCGATTGACTAGAATCATTATCTCTTACTAATAGTTTTGAGTATATGATTTCCTATGTATAGAGTTTGTGGTTACATTGTCCACAAAGATAATTTCCTCTTCCTTCGAATTGAGTGTCGTAAAATTCTATATATTGAGGTGTAGAATTTTCAGTGCAGAAAAAAAACTTCCATTGGATATATAGAATATACGCAACTTTATTGATAGCAAAGTGCTGATACAATATATATTGTGCTTTACAATATATGGTGATGATAACAACAATAATAATATGTTTTTGTTACAATAATATGATGGATGTAAATATATTATCTAATGGAGGTGATCAACTAGTGAAAGTCCTCGAATACGTCGTTTGATGCATATTCGATCTTCATATTCTCCATGTCCTTGGAGTCCTGTGGTAGATGGAATTTCTTGGTGTTGCTCGGTTCTTCTTGAACATCTTGCGAACATCCAACTTCCATGCTATTACCGGGTTGAAGATTGAAGTGAGCTTCATATCTTGCTCCTTGGGCTGGTCTGTTACGTGCCATGGATTGCAGGTAGAGGTTTACCAGATGTTTTGGGGTGCGGCATTTTTTAGTGATATGCTTGTAGCATCCATATTTCTGGCAAAGATTAGTTTTATCAAACTTGTTCTTTGCTATGCTTTTCCCCTTGTCTGAATTGTATGGCTTGTTCTTATTGCGGCTGCGGTTACCATTGAAGTTCTTTGTTTGGCCATTGAAACGACCATGGAACATATTGTTTTTCTGAAAATTTGCATGTACTTCAGGCAGAGGGGCATCCCCAACCGGACGATGATGACTATTCCTTAAAAGAAGTTCATCATGTTTCTCTGCCTGGAGGAGTACATGTATAAGTTCAGAATAAACTTGGTATTCCCTTGCACGGTATTGTTGCTGTAGGATCCTATCAGCCGGGAGCATAGTTGATAGAGTCTTTTCTATCTTCTCCACTTCTGAAGGTTTCTTCTCGCAAAAGCGCAACTTTGAACCAATCTTGTGAACCGCATGATTATAATCTCCGATAGATTTGAAATCTTGGAGTCTTAAATGGGTCCACTCATGACTAGCTTCAGGTAATATAACTGCCTTTTGATGTTCATATCGAGTTTTGAGTGCTTGCCACATATTGTTTGGAGATTCCTCCATTAAATATTCAGATTTTAGATATGGGTGAATATGGTTCCTTATACTATATAAAGCACCAAATTTTTGTTGCTCGGTTAATTGTGCAACTCCCTGTGGAAGAGGATCCTCAGGCGGTATGAGTGCAGCTGCAATTCCACGGGATGAAAGACTAACTTTAACATCCATAGCCCATGTAGAATAGTTATGTCCGTCGAGTGCAAGCTCTTCAAATTCTTTGACGGTCATTTTGTCCTACATGAATGAAAACCAGAGATTTGTAAATTTACTTGTATGTAAATTAAAATCATCATGGTTGGGTTGTAATAAAATTTCCTAAATTGTGAGTTCAAGTGAAGACTTGAAATTTGTTTGGTGTCACTACACTTTCGTGATATCACCATTTTAACGGAGTCCATCGCGTTTCGAGATATCAACAAATGAGGTACGTCTCATTTCGAGATATCAACAAATGAGGTACGTCTCGTCTTGAGATATCAACATTTGGAGTCGGTCTCGTTTCGAGATATCAACATTTGGAGTCCGTCTCGTTTTGCGATATCAATAAATGAGGTCCGTCTAGTCACTTCACAATTTGTTTGTAATCAGGTCAATTCAAATAAAGTCATTTTGCGCCTTTCCGGTATATTTAGACTTAATTGATGGTGAGTTGATTTTTTTTTTCAAGAAAAATAATTCTCAATTGCAAAAATAAATTATTATGGCATTTATATATGTTATAGGGATTGCAAAATGCAAACACATTGAACATATAATCATTTACGAAAACTAAATGCAAAACTGCAGTACAGCAAAAGTCTTAATCTGTGCACCAAGTCCGAAATCTTATATGCATTGCACATAAAGTCTGAGCACTAGTTTGTAAACTATTGTGCAAAAATCCGAACAAGGCATGTGATATGTCCTGCACATTTATGCAAGACGTGGGGCTTAATGTGAACTGCAAGGACTTGTGCTTGATTGACGTAAAAGGAGGGCAAATTAAAAAAAAATCCTGAAGGGAGATAAGGTTTGTCGTCCCTATCTTCTTCCTCTCCCGTGTCTGTTTCAGGTTGAAACAATCCCCAAAACTGGAGAGGACGAGAGTAGTGACGCCGGCCTTGCACGCTGGTCGTTGTCCTCCACCGCAACCTTATCTGGCAGAGCCGCAGCGAGAAGCTGAGCCGGGTGCGGAGGCGGACACATCGTCACCAGGACTAACGACTCATGCCTTCGCCTCTAGAATCGCTGTCCGTTGCCCCGGGTTGGGCCGCCACCGCCGAGGATGCGTCAGACCGCGCTCGACTGGCCGGTTTTTGCCGCTTGCGACACGGTCGCTTGGGCGCGGCGCGGCTGGCTCCATGCCGGTAGGAGCAGTGCCAGCGTCTGTAGAGACACGGCCGAGGGCGGTTGCAACAGCCTCCTTGAGCGCTCCGCACCCGTGAGCCGAGGGCCACTGGTGGCTGTGGAGGCGTCGCCGAAGATGGCGTGAATTGAAGCCGATCGAACAGGCGCCTCGACGCCTCCTATAGCGCCCTATTCTGTAACCGACGTCCCGAACCTTCGGGAATCCTTGTATAAATATCTCATGTAATTTTTTTTTTAAGGGTATGCAATTGCATACCTGATTTTTATAGAAGAAGAAGAATTGTAGTTACAAAGAGAGCGACAGCAAAAGTTGCCAGCAACACAGCTCTCGTCACACTCCCACCCCCACTCACACCTAGACGATTACTCCCTAAACATAACTCCCACTCCGGCTCCGGCCTCCTTCCAAAGCTTCAAGTCCTCGAAAATCCGAGAAGCCAACTGTGCTTCATTCTTGAACTGATTAGTGTTCCCAAACACTCTGGCATTGCGCTGTTTACAAATGTTCCAGCAAACCAAGGTCACAAACGAATCAAGAGCTTTCCTGTGTTTGTCTCTACGACCCTCCCTCACCATCTGCCACCAGCTTTCTAAGGTGTCCAAGCAGGTAGGCAGAGTAATTGGAGATAACATTTGCTGGGAAGCAATCCACCAAATCTGTCTAACAAAGACGCACTGTATCAAAAGATGATCAGTTGTTTCAACCTCCTGTAAACATAACTGGCAAGCATCCGGCTGATCCTGTAGTCCATGTCTCACTCTCCTGTCCGACGTCCAAATCCTGTGTTGTAGTGCCAGCCACATGAAGATCTTGCACTTGGCCGGCGCCCAACACTTCCAAATTCCATTAGCCAGAGGGAATCTCGTTTGCCCCTGCATGAGCAGTTTGTACGTTGCACTGGCTGAGTAAACCCCTGAAGTAGACGGCCAACTGAACTCGTCTTCACTCTCCTCTTCCCTTGGCCTCCTCTGTATCATCAACCAAAGGTCGACACATTGCGCTACCATCCTGGGGTCAAATGGTGCCCTCACGTCACTTATCCACTTATCATCTCTCAAACCTTCAAAGACAGTCCTCTTATTTGCCGTTCTGGTGTTGACTGCCGCCACCAAGAGAGGTGCAACGTCAGCCACTGACCGCCCATCAAGCCATCTATCCTTCCAGAATAGTGTCCTCCTCCCATTTCCTACTCTGATACGCACTAGGCTATTGAACACCTCGGCTGCCAAAGTGTCTCTCATAACCGGCAACCCTTGCCAAGGTCTAGACTCATCTGTTCTCCTCAGCCACTCCCATCTGACTCTGAGAGCTAGACCATGCAGCCCAAGGTTCTTTATCCCCAAACCTCCGAAGCAAACAGGTTTGCAGACGTTATCCCATGCCACCAAGCATTGTCCCCCCTGTGCATGTTCTGAGCCTGACCAGAAAAGTACCCTCATCCACTTATCAATCTCCTCTAACAACCAACACGGCGCCTCTGCAACCAGTAATTGGTGAACTGGCCTGGCGGTAACCACCGCTTTGATCAAGGTTAGCCTTCCAGCCCTAGCAATCATGCCACTCTGTCAAGATGGCACACACCTCAAAACTTGGTCAAGCATCGGTTGCCATTCCCCTTTAGAGAGGGGTCTCAAGGCTAGTTGGAGTCCTAGGTATTTTATTGGGAACCTTGCGATGTTACAATTCAGTGCCTGGGAAGCTATCGCCTCATCTGTCTCCTCCCCTCGAATGAGCGTTGCCGATGTCTTGGCATAGTTGACGTGCAGCCCAGAAGCCTCTCCAAAACTATGCAAAATTAGTCTCGCTGCCTCTAGATCCTCCTCCATCGATCTTACAAAGAGTACCACATCATCTGCATAAATTGACAGCCGTTGTTTTGCAGAACATCCCGATAACGGGGCAAATAGACCATCCTCGACCGCCTTTGAGATCGTGCATGTGAACACCTCCATGGCAAGCACAAATAGCATGGGGGAGATGGGATCCCCCTGTCTCAGCCCTCTAGCATGGGCAATCCTCCTTCCAGGGACTCCATTAACCAGTATTTTTGTGCTAGCTGTTCGAAGCAACAAGGATATCAGCTTACACCAAGCCTCACTGAATCCAAGCTTCCGCAACACTTCCATCAAGAAAGACCAAGACAAGGAGTCAAAGGCCTTCGCAATATCAAGTTTGAGCAAGACTCCCTTCTCCCTCCGAGTGTTAATTGATCAATGAAATCATCAGTTTCATTCCATTCTGTTCCAATTCTTACAAGCAGTCCCCTCGCAAGTCGCCACACACAATCGCTGGGCGTATGGCGCCTGACTCCCGATCCCGAGCTCCTGACGAGCAGTTCCAACGAGCAAACAATTGCATGGAGAGATCTACAGACCAGAGCACCCCACGGGAAAAGTTCCTCAATCCTCTAATCCTCTTCATTAGTGATCGGCTTAGGCTGCCCGTTAGCCTTTTTTGTTATTAAGTTATTATATTTTTGCCGATCGGCTCCTTCTCCGATTTCTTAAATACTTATTAACGTTCGATATGGATCCTTGCAGACTGGTTCTCCGTTTTTGACTTTTCGGTCAAAGAGTACACTATACGAGTTTAACCGGATAGGACAGGAGACTATACGAGTTAGACGGTTCGTCTAATTGCCAACTATTGACGCATAATTTCCAACTGATATTTCATGCTATATCACTTAAATTTTATTTTGTTCGTCTTTTGTATCTTGTGTTTCAATAATACAGATTTCCGTTATCGTGGGGAGACAAGAATATAGTTACATAAAGAGCAGGAGAAAGAAAAAGGAGCATGATTTCATTAAATCTCAAAAAGGTGATATGCACATGTTTATTGGAAAAGAATCATCATAAGTGTCATCTGGTAACGATAACTGAGTCCTTTGATTCTTCTACTCTTAGACTTTCAATTTTTCGTTACACTAATTCTAGAGATGGTCAGACAATGCAATAAGAATTTTTAATGAGACAACTTGCTAGTTATAATACTTCACATATGCATTTGTTATGTAAAATATTATACTCCCTCCGATCCATATTAATGGTCGCTAAATCGGATATATCTAGACATATTTTAGTGCTAGATACATCCGATTTAGCGACCATTAATATGGATCGGAGGGAGTATCATATTTTTTATTATATCAAATTTTCATGTGAGAATGGGCACGTTTTAGATTTTCGCACATGGCCCCGGATTTTGCCGGCCCGGCCTGTCATACCCCTTGCGTGATTGGTCAAATCTGAAACACGCGATCGCCGCTTCTCCAAATGCTCCTACTCCAGGACGGTATGTTGACAGGTACTGATCATGTACGGCTCCAGCTCCAGGACGCCTGACACTTATTTAAGAGAATGGTGGTAAGGACATCTCCAACGGGGCTGCTCATTTGCGGACCAATTTGGTTCGCATTTTGTCCATTTGAGCAGCCGTCCGTGGCCGTGTCCGGGCGGATTTTGGCCCTTCACCCAGCGGGGCTGCTCATTTGGTGGCCACGTTTCGGAAACAAATACCAAAATGTCCCTAGATAATAACAAATAAATATCGGCGCATGCAAAAAGGGCCACGGTTTAGCCATACGTCCAGGTTCAGGCCATGCCGGCCACGGTTCGGGCAAGGTTCGGGCGGCCAGGTGAGGCCATGCCAGCCCCAGGGCCAGAATGTACAAAAGCGACGCCGGTCGCGTGTTCAGGCCGGCGCCGGGCACGATCGGGCGCGTGGCGTGATCACTCCTCGCCCTGCATGTACCGCTGCTGCTTCTTCTCAAAGTAGGCCTTCTTCCTCGGGGTCAGGCAGCTCAGGTCCATGGCCATGATCTGCGCCTCCTGGGCGGCCAGAGCGATCTCGACCTCCTTCCTCTTGTTCTCGGCCTCCATGGCCCCGGTCGAGGCCTCCAAGGCCCTGGTCCTGGCGTTCTCCCCCTCGATCTCGAGCTTTTTCGTTTGCACGATGAAGTAGTTCTTCGTGATCTCCTCGCGCTCCCGGCGCTTCTTCTCCCCCCTCACGTCCTTCTTGTCGCTGGTCTTGTCCTTCTGCGAGATGAACCCTTGGAGGGTCTCTTGCAAAGCAATGGTCGTGGCGTCGCGTTTTAGGTCCAGCTTGGAGTTGCTCCGGCCCCTTGGTCCTTCAGTTGTCGCGCCATCGGCCGCCTGGCCCGTGGCCATTGGCGGCACCCCGCCCGGCATGGCCGCGCCTTTCTTGATGGCGTTGTGGAGCTCCTTCCACTTTTGGTTGTCCTTCAGCTTCTTGTAGCAATGGGCGAAGTTGAAGGACTTGCCCCCATGCTCGGCCTTGTACAATGTCAACGCTTGGAAGGCCTACACAAACAACAATTGGACACGAGAACGCGCGGGCAATGCATATGAAATATAGGGACGTCTGGCAACTCACCAAGTCGCCGAGGGTGGCGCCACTTTGGGGCCAGGCCACGGCGTGCTCGAAGGATCCGGTGAACTTGCTGCACTCGGACGAGATGAGGCCGAACCTCTTTTGGATGGAGAGCTCGCTCCTTGTGGTGACCATGGAGTACAGTGGCAGGACGGCCCGCTCTTGGTAGTTCCGGTGCATCCGCCTCCAATAGGCGTTGCCCTTCATCTCGGCCCCGACAATGGTGTTCTTCCCCACCTCAACCCATGTGTCGACGAGGCACTCGTCCTCCGCCTCCGTGAACCCAACTCCTCGCTTGACGTTCCTCTTGGCGGCCTTGGCCTGCTGGGTCAGCTCGTCCATGAACATGGGCATGTCGTCGATGTGGGGCAGTTCGCCGATGGGGGCCTCCTCCTCGTCCTCCTCGAACAGCTCGTCCCCAGGGTGGACGCAGCTCGCCTGGCCGTCCTCGTTGATCATGTTCGACATGTGCCCCTCGATCTCCTCCCTCGTCATCTCCGTGGGCTGTGTCTCCATGTCCTGCATTTCGTCGAACAGGTTGCGGGGCACCGGACGAACGGCCGACGGGGGACGGTGGGCGGCTTTGCTCGACGGGGCAGTCGACATGCCGGACACGGGAGCCGTGTTCAGGTCGATGGAGACCCTGGTTCCGACTGGCGAGGAGTCCTCCATATCCACCGAGAAGAAGGGCGGCGGCGTCGGGTCACGGCCTGGCAGGAAGCCGTATGCTGGCGCGGGCGATCCCGTCGTTGGCCGCGCGTTCAGGAGGGTGCTCCGCGGCCGGGCCGCCGAGGCATTCGAGTTGCATGCCTGCGCCGGGGCCGCGTTCATGGTGGGCGTCGGCTGTAGGCCCAGCATGATTATGGCGGCCTGCGCCGCCATCTGGGCGAGCCTCTTCTGCTCGTCCTCCTTCTACGGCGGCGGTGCCTCCTTTGCCCTCCTCCTCCGGTCCGCTCGCTTCGCCGACTGCTCCGCCGTCCGCGCCTGCTCGGCCGGGTCCTTCGGCTTCTTCGTCTTCGGCTTCTGCGGGGGGAGGGAGGCCATGGTTCGGGCCGGGACCTGTTGGTCCGTGGTCACGGAGGCGTACGTGGCGGTGGCGGCGGCGGCTGCGGCGGCGGCGGCGGCAGCTCCTACGTCGGCCATGGCTAGGGCAGTGGAGTGGATGAGGGTGGGAGAGGAAAGGGCAAATGTTTATCACTTTTGGTGTGGGCCACAGCGGGGTTTCGGGACACATATTGTTGTCCCAAGCTGTCCAGAGGCTGCTCAAAACTGGACCAAATTTGGTCAGGATTTGAGCATCCGGGGACAAAAAAACGGACCGCGGTCCGTTTGAGCAGCCCCGCCGGGGCCTGGTTCCGGCCCAGGCTGCTCAAATCCGGCCTGTCCGGGCCAAATGAGCAGCCCCGCTGGAGATGTCCTAAGGGCCATAACGCTGTGTGTCCAAATCTAAAGAGGTAAACCTTGAGACCCCAAGGGGCCTCCTCATAGCTCAGGGAATTTCGGCCGTCGGATGGAGCCCATCTGGACCGTTCGTTGTTTTCACCGTGTGATATAAAACAGCCCCTCATGGTAGAAACCCTAACCCATGCGAGAGCTCCCCACGTCCCCACCCTCAGCCGCCGCCTTGCTCTTCCCGAGCTTTCTCACACCCGCGCACCTCCTCCATCTCGTCTCCGCCCCCCTCATGAGCTCCGCCTTCTCCACCCTCGACTATCTTCGTCGGGTGCGACGGCTGGGCTGGGCTCTGCCTCTCTCAGCAAAGCAGCCCTTGAAACGGAGACGTGATGACGTTCCTCAGCTACAGAGACGGGTAAGGGCGCTCGAGCTGAGCTTAGTCGCCACCGTTTCACCTTCGCTATGCCCTTCCCGACGACGAGCTGGAGTTGAACCGCCCCGCTCGGTGAAATCCCTAGCCGCCACCTCCCGCGCGCGCGAACTTTCCATTCCCTCCAGTCTCGCATGTACCACCTTTTCCAGCTGCATCGAGCTCCACCTCCCCCAGCCATGGCTCCGCTGCTGTCCTCCACCTCTCTCACCCGTTTTCCGATCTCTTGTTGGTGCTCTTGTTGCGAGTCTTACGTTCGGTCTCATCGAGAATTCGAATAGGGTGCTCCTCATAAGAGAGATCATCTTGCAGTTCAATGGAATCATGATCAACTGCACGATCTGGATCTTTGAAACACTTCTTGAGCTGTGACACGTGAAACACATCGTGCACCTTGGATAGTTTTTCTGGAAGTTCAAGACGATAGGCATTTTCCGCACGCCTTGAGAGAATGTTGAAAGGACCAATGTATCTTGGTGAAAGCTTTCCTTTTACACCAAAATGATGAGTGCCTCTGAGGGGAGTTACACGGAGATATGCCTTGTCACCAGGTGCATAGATCATATCCCTGTGCTTGCTGTCATAGTAGCTTTTCTGACGAGACTGAGCAATCTTGAGAATGTCACGAATGATGCGAACTTTCTCTTTGGCTTCCTTAACAATGTCAGGGCCTAAGAGTGAACGTTCACCAGCTCCAGACCAATTGATTGGACTCCTGCATCTGCGGCCATAGAGAGCTTCAAATGGTGCCATGCCTAGGCTTGCCTGGAAGCTGTTGTTGTAGGAGAATTCAGCATATGGAAGGCAATCCTCCCATTTCATGCCAAAGAAGAGACCACATGCTCTGAGCATATCCTCGAGAATCTGATTGACTCTTTCGACTTGCCCTTGAGACTGAGGGTGATAGGCTATGCTGAACAGAAGTTTGGTGCCCAAAGCTTCTTGAAAACTCTTCCAGAAATGAGAAGTGAAGATACTTCCACGGTCTGAGCTTATTTCCAATGGAACACCAGGAAGAGGAACAATCTTTGCTGTGTAGAGCTCTGCTAACTGGCTAGCTGAGATTGTTTCTTTGACAACAAAGAAGTGAGCTACTTTAGTGAGACGATCAATGACAACGAAGATTGCATCATTGCCCTTCTTGGACTTTGGAAAACCAGTGACGAAGTCCATTTCAATCATGTCCCACTTCCACTCAGGAATTTTCAGAGGTTGGAGAAGACCGGCTGTTTTCTGATGAACTGCCTTAACACGTTGACAAACGTCGCATTCAGAAACGTATTGAGCAATTTCACGTTTCATGCCAGGCCACCAATACAGCGTCTTGAGATCCTGGTACATCTTTGTACTTCCAGGGTGGATGGAGAGAGGAGTTTCATGAGCCTCCTTTAGAATGACATCTTTGAGACTTTGAATTTGAGGAAATGCAATGCGTCCTTCGAAGAACACAGTTCCCTTGTTATCAATTGAGAAGGACTTAAATTTATCCTTGCCTTCTTTGATGTGCTCTACTATCTTTTTGATTTCAGCATCACGAAGTTGTTCAGAACGAATCTTGTCCTCGAGAGTTGGACTGGCTGTCAAGCTTGCAAGATAACCTTGAGGAACAAGACCAAGGTTCAGCTTCTGGAATTCTTCATGAAGTGGAGGTTGGCTTTCCATGATCATGAGATTATTGCAATATGACTTGCGACTGAGAGCATCGGCCATGACATTAGCCTTGCCTGGAGTGTAAGAAATGGTGAGATCAAAGTCTTTAATATTTTCAATCCATCTCCTTTGCCTGAGGTTTAGATCTGGCTGAGTGAAGATGTATTTCAGACTCTTATGATCGGAAAAGATTTCAGTGCGATTACCCAACAAGTATTGTCTCCATTTCTTGAGGGCAAACACAACTGCTGCAAGTTCAAGGTCATGTGTGGGATAATTTTGCTCATGTGCATTCAACTGACGTGAAGCATAAGCCACAACTTGACGTTCTTGCATAAGAACTGCACCTAGACCTTGGAGAGATGCATCGCAGAATATTTTGAAATGTTTGGTAGTATCTGGGCCAACCAGAACTGGGGTGGAAGTGAGTTTAGTCTTCAGGATATTGAAACTTTCATCACATTGTGGAGACCAAACGAACTTCTTGTCCTTCTTTGTGAGATCAGTGAGAGGTTTGGCAATCTTGGAGAAGTTTTGGACGAAACGACGGCAATAGCTAGCCAAGCCAAGAAAACTTCTTACTTGCTTCACCGTCTTAGGAGGTTTCAAATCCACAATTGCCTTAACCTTTTCTGGGTCAATGGCTATGCCCTTGGCAGAGATTATGTGACCAAGATAAGCAACTTCTGAAATCCATAACTCACATTTGGAGAACTTGGCATACAGACGATGCTCGCGAAGTTTCATGAGAGTGAGACGAAGATGTTCTTCATGCACTTCCTTTGATTTTGAGTAGACAAGAATGTCATCAAGATATACCACAACGAACTTGTCGAGGTATTCATGGAAGACAGAATTCATGAGTCGAGAGAATGTCGCCGGTGTATTGGTGAGACCAAAGGACATGACGGTGTATTCATATAGACCGTACCGAGTGGTGAAAGCTGTTTTTGGAATATCTTCCTTTCTGATCTTTATTTGATGGTAACCCATCCTCAAGTCCAACTTTGAGAATATTGAGGCTCCAGCAAGCTGATCAAAAAGATCATCGATACGAGGAATTGGATACTTGTTTTTGATGGTTTTCTCGTTAAGAGGATGATAGTCAACAACGAGTCTCTTTGTTTGATCCTTCTTTGCAACGAACAGAGTTGGGCAACCCCAAGCCGAAGAACTATGTTGAATGTAACCTTTCTCCATGTACATATCGATTTGCTCCTTCAACAACTTCAGTTTAGGAGGAGCTATCTTGTATGGATGCTTAGAGATTGGAGCAGTACTTGGTTCAAGCTCGATCACGAACTCAACTGCTCTGTTCGGAGGCATCCCTGGCAATTCTTCTGGAAAGACGTCAGGGAATTCACAAACCACCGGAACATTTTCAAGTAGAGGTAGAGGTTTAGCATCGAGGTTGTACAGCTGAATGGAACTTGATTCATTTGGTGAATAGACTATCTGGCCAGAAGGGTGGAATAGAGTTATTGACTTCTGAGCACAGTCAATCGTAGCTTTATTGGCCTTCAACCAATCCATGCCAAGAATGACATCAATGTCAGAATTGCCAAGCAGAATGAGAGAAGCAAGGAATATGTGGCCTCCAATTAGAATCTGATTCTCGTGACTGAGCTTGGAAGTTTGCATAGTTGCTCCAGGGGAGTTTACTACTAGCGGGGAACCCAAACCAACAAAGGGGAGCTTAATTGCTGTCGCAAAGATCTTTGACACGAAAGAATGCGATGCTCCCGTATGAAACAACACTTTAGCTGGGTTAGAGTTTACGGGGAATGTACCGAGAACGACGTCAGCAGCTTCCTCAGCTTTGTCGGCCTTGATATGATTGACCCTCGCGGTCCTCCCGACAGGCCTGTTGTTGGAGTTGAAGGCTTTAGCTGGGGGAGCACGCACCATTGCCTGGTTGGTGTTGGGACGAGGAGGTGGTGGAGGTAGCTGCCTCTGAGTGCACTTGTCAGCGTAGTGCCCTGTCTGCTTACACTTGAAGCAAGTGACGACACGAGGAGGATCTCGCCTTGGCTGCCCCATTGAAAACCTCTGACCATGCATCTGAGGTGGGTTGGGTGGGCGGGGAGCAAATCCTGGAGAAGCTTGGGCATATGGAGCCCTAGTGACATCACCATTTGGCACCCAGATGCGGCGCTTCTGCGTAGGGGTGGTCATGTTGGAGGAGGAACCACCCTCACGCGAGTTCTTGCGAGACTCTTCGAACGCCTTGCGCCCATTTTCCTCATTTAGCGCGGTGTTCACGAGCTCCTCGAAGTCTTTGGCCTTGATGTTGGTGAGGGCATACTTGAGCTCCGGGTTAAAACCTCTGCGGAACCTTGCCATCTTCTTGGCCTCAGTGGACACCTCATCTCCAGCGTATCGAGTGAGGCGATTGAACTCACTCTAATAGCTGATAACGTCCAGCTTGCCCTGCTTAAGAGAGCAAAACTCTTCACGCATCCTTTCCATGAGACCATCCGGGATGTGGTGCTGCAGGAAAGCTTCCTTGAAACTGCCCCAGGTGATTGGGTAGCCAGCTCTCATGGTCTGGTAGTTCTCCCACCAAGTAGCTGCCTGACCCTTCAGCAGATAGGAGGCATACTTGACCTTGTCTTCCTCAGCAACGTGAGCAATGTCCAGAGCCTTGGCCATCTCCCGGATCCAGTCATCAGCATCCAGAGGCTCGCGTGTTGCCACGAAAGCTCTCGGGCCCAGACTGAGAAACTCCTTGATGCTGACTCTTGGAGCGGTCCGGTTGATGTGCTGATTAGCCTGGAACTGGGCCATCTGCGTTACGACTTGAGTCATCTGAGTCAACAGCTCCGTGATTGGCGGTGGCTCAGGCGGAGTGTTCCTTGTTGGCGGCATCCTGAATGGAAATGCATTTTAGCACAACAACAGAAAAGGATAGACTTGACAACCGAAAGAGAGATTATTCCGACGCATGAATAGATAAGCAACAGGTACATCATAACATGTTCAAATACATCAGAATATCCAACACACCATAAATGGTTCGAATGCCAAAGGATAACTAAACATAGCTAAGAATGGATACATCGGTACTCCCATGCTCATCACGCAGGACGTCGGTGAGTAGTACGGTGAGAGGTACGGTGAGGAGGACGCCCACGAAAATAGGTAGAACGACGATCCACGTAGATCTGACGTTGTCTGAGAGCGACTCTCGGTGTGATGAAGTACATAGCATCGGCTCCCTGTGCTCCAAAGCGGGGAATCCCAGTGTATCCAGCACCGAGGTTGAGGAGTGGACCTCTGATCGTCTCGTAACCTCCAGCATCTGGCAGAGGACGACCAACTGGCTGCTCGAAACGTGCAAAGCGCTCGTCTCCAACAAAGTCTGTGGTGTACGTCGCCAGACGAGTCAAAGCAAGGTAGAGCTGCTCTCTGACTGAAGCCAGCTCCTGAGATAGTGTGGTGGCAACTGCGTCACTGTACCTCACAAACTGAGCGGTGGTGTGCAGCCTGGAGTTATCATGCTCATAGACATCCAAGTTGTCGTAGAGAGTGAAGTGAGCTCCCTCCGAAGTGATGTAACCACGGGGGATGTGGCGATAGATAGAATCGTCAAACCCCCAGTAGTCAGCACGAAGGACGGTGAGACTCACGTAAGCTGCCTGCTGCACGGCCATATCCACTGTGGAACCTACTGCCTCGTAGCGGTGGACGACGCTCATGCCATCATCTGACAGAATGTAGACGATAGCCTGGTAGTAGGTCTGGTCAAACTCTCGTTGCTGCTCGTAGACCTAGTACTCTGGTGCCCAACGGAACCCCAGATAAGTGACCATGTCCCTCAGCATCTCCGGATAACCGGCAGTGCTCTCGCAACGAGTCATCCGAACCACCTGCGGGTAGAACCTGAGATCCATCTGCAGATGATTGGGGAAGTTTTGATTAGAAGCCGGTAGAGAACTGAAGTGGAAAGCAACAACAAGGTTTCAACGGACGAAAAGGATGTTGAGAAGAACAGGATATCGAAGCAACAACGGGAAACACGAGACCAAAACTCCTGAGGTACTACGGAAGAACCCATCCGGGCTTCTAAAGGATCAATATCTACTACTTAAGGAATAGAGGATCTCCATTCCTATGGTCTAGTAGATATAACTATCCTCGAGAAACCAGGATACGTGAAAACCTAACTTGAAAGTTTAGGTGAGAAGAGAAAACAACGTTGCACTTCTTGCCAGAAAAGGGTGGGTGGGTGGGGAAAGAAGAAAAAAATGGCAGAATTCCTACTCTCACGTTTCATTTTTTTCCTATATAGCTACAAAATAGTTTCTAGACTCAACTGCGACCAGTAAAAGGGATCCTACAGGCAGACAGGCTCTGATACCATTTGTCGCACCCTGACTTATATAGGATACTCACCGGTCCGAACTGAATAGTAGATGATTGGATTACGGGGCTTACCTGCTCCCGCATCCTCTTACGAGTAGGCCAACACTTATGTGTGACAACCAAACTCTACTATCCACCGTCGATGTAAACTATCCCATATAGATCAAGACACTACCATCGACGTACTTCATACCATACACACATGGTACGTCAACGGCTTGTAACAGAATGATAGCACAACATATCTCTAAGACACAAAAGATGGAAATAAGTTGCAACTGGCTCTCACTAGAGCAGAGAATAGCAAATACAATCATCCAGAGGACACATGTCCCAACATAACATCATTACAACACAGAGGAAGCATTCAAAAGGTCTGAGTACAGACAAATCCAAATAGGCTTAAGAAGCCGGGAATGAAAGGAAGACGGAGCCCATCCACGTAGTCTCGGATCCTGCCCGGGTCCGCTATCTACTCGTCAGCAATCTCGTCGTACTCCACGTAGTAGCCACCAAGTGAATCCTCGGAGTAGTAGTCTGCGGAAACCACAGCCCCAAAGGGGTCAGTACATCAACGTACCGGCAAGCAAGACTCACAGTTCACCAAAGTGTAACCCGTCAACACCTAGCACAGATGCTTTGGGTTCAACGGAAGAAAGGGGATATAAAAGATGATGCAACTGGCTGCTCTAACCAACTACAGAATTGCTACAACTTCCGGCTAACAGAAAGAAGATAATATAGCGTATCGTAACCAACTATAACTAACCACCAAACAAACCCATCCTGGATCTCACCCCTTATCCAAAGAAGCAATCCGAGGATAACTCACACAGTTGGATTAATGACGGTTCAAATTGTTGTGTCAATAAGCCTATTACTAGTCAAGTTATCATTAGTTAGGTGTAAGTTGTTCTGAGTACTTGTTAGCCAGTACTTTCACCAAGTCAACCATAACCGCGGAAAACACGGCTTCTCGAGAAGATTTATCCCTGCAGGGGTGCACCAATTTGGCCGTACACGTAAGAATATCCCGCCAGACGGGAATCAAACCCACCAAGCGAGGCACTCTACACAACTCAACTCTTCTTCGCATCAAGCCCAAAGCACCACGTGTTGTGCGTGCGCGGCTAATCGAGCCCCACGAAGAAAAGGGGACCCTCATAGCACTCTAAGACCACGCCACCCTAAATGCCGACTACAAAAATTCCACCCTGGCCTCGGGTTCGTACCTGCATATGCGTGCATCAAATGGAAAGCCCGAACTAAGTGTGGCGATTTGGACGAGATGCAAATTGAATCAAATTGAGGGGGGCACCCATACACGCTTCCCACATGCGGATAGTGCGCTCATCATGGATCAGTAGACAAGACCCTTTTCCTAATTAGGGTCGACACTAGCAGGCCTCAAAACCACGCCGGGCCTCCTGCCGGTGCCTTATCAACAAGTTATTATTACCCAAAATTAACAGGTTGTTGTTTAACATCGAGCCCCAGAACATAATAGAAATATAGTAACAGAAAGTAACGGGTAACAGACTCGAGCAGAAACAACCCTAAGCATGCTAGTAAGACACGGGCAACAAGCAATGGGGTTATAGGATTGGAGGTGAGGCAATATCAGGGTTCAGGATATCATGTGATAGGTTCGGAGAACAAGCAACGATACATATGGCTAGCAGAATAGACAACGGAAAGTATCGGTAACCAAGGTTGAAAGGAACACAGTGGTTCATGTGAGTGAATACTTGCCTGCAAGCTCAGCAGCCTGGTACTGGGCTAGATCCTCAGAAGGGGTGTCGTAAAGATCGTCTGTCTCAACGTCGTCGTTTATTTGAGAAGAAGCAAACAAACAACGCAAAGAGACAACAATCAATAAGATGGTATAATGCACAATCATGGGATGATGCATGTCATGTTAATTGATGCACCAATGGTAAACTACTTGACATGGTAACATAACATAATTAAATGGACCCATATGCAATTGAGTTGCATATGATAGCCCATGAGTTAAGGTTGAAATAATTGTTCTACAACTAAACATCATGTGTAAGTGAATTAGCATGATGCATGCATGATGAAACAATAAGATAACAACAATAGATGCAAATGGAAAAGAAATTTACCAAGTTTGGAAATTTGTTTATTAAGTTTTGAGATTTTGGTTACTTAAAGGTGTCACACAAGCAATTGTTGTTTTCAGCAATTTAAATTGTCCAAAATAGACAACAAAGTTCATATTTGAATAGAACACAAAATTTTAGGTGGATTATATGTTTCAATTATTGAAAAAAGAATTACAGTGGTTTAATGATGAATTAAACAAGTTTAAACAAGTTTTAATTGAATTTAATTCAAGTATGGATATTATTTGAATTTTATTTGTTCAAAACATAAATTCAAATTCATAATTGAAAAGTTTATACTTTTCTGGTTTGAAAACATGTTTTCTATGTTCAAAAAATAATTTAAGTTGAGCAAGTCATGAATTTAGCAAATTTAAATGATTTAAACAAGGTTTAAATTATTTAAGCAATTTTAATTATTCAAAACATGAAACAAAATTTATATTTGAAAAGGTGGGTTAAAATAGCATGGAAAACATATTTTATTTGTGTTATTTGAATTAAGTATGAATTAGTTATGACATTAATCATATTTCAAATGAATTGTTTGAATTTGAAATTTGAATGCATTTGAATTATTCAAAACAGAATGCAAATGTTATAAACAGGTAGAGAATTTAATTTGGTTCAACAAACATATTTTATTTATATTATTTGGAGGTGTAATTTAAAAGTTATTAGCAATTTAAATTCAGGAACCAATCTGTGAAGAAAAAGGACTTAAATTGAAAAAGAAAAGGCTGAAAAACGTTTTTCACTCTGCAGTGGCTAGCCCTAGCCACTGACAGAGGGCCCCTGGGCTGCGTGGCGCTCACGTGGCAGCAGTGGCCACTGACAGATGGGGCCTGCCTGTCAGTTGCCCAGCGAAAAAATGGGGTTTTATTCGCGCAGGGCAGGGCTCGAACCTGCGCCCTCGCGCTCGCGTGCACGCGTTGCTACCACTGCAGCAGCGAAGCGTTCTCTGACAGTATAGCATGCGCAACGAGGTTATTCTTCAGTTCGTGTTTTAACTGAACTTTCAGATGCAGTTTCTGAACTTCCGTCAGAGAGCAACGGTGGCCGGCGGCGTGTTCTGCGCGCTGCTCGGGGTGCTGCCGTGGATGCGCTGCTGCGAGTGGGTGGTGTGCCTGCGTGCTCGCGCTTGCGATGCAGAGAGGATAGAGAGGAGGTGAGAGGCGTGCTCACTGTGAGGGAGCGCCGCGGTGGTGGAAGGCCGGCGACGACGTCGAGGACGGCGGCGTTGAAGCAGAGGCTTGCTGGCGTCGTGCAGGTGTCGATGATGTCGAGGATGCTACGGTGGTTTGATTCCCGCGGTCAGCCAGGGAGGAGGAGCACTGCAACGGCGGCGAGCATCGCGGGTTCAGAGGTGTGGCGCTCCGGTGAGGTTCAGAGGTGGAGTAAATCGCCGGCAGAGAGAGGCAGGCGACGGCGGCTGAGGGAGATAGGGTAGGCCTAGGGTTAGGGTAGCGCTCGGGCTAGCTAGGCTAGGTTTTATAGGGCGAGCATCGGAGGGGGGTGGACTTGTTAGCCTTGGCGTCTCGCCTGGAAACAGTATGTACTTCTTTTTCCATAGAATGAACTGGCGCTTGACATCTCCAAGTCTTCTCTCCCCTTCGGGTGTAGCTATGTCAATCTCCAGGTCCTCAAACGCTTGGACTATGTCTTCCACCGTGACACGAGCATAGCCATATGGAATGGGGTTGTTGTGATGGAGTGCTCCAGGTGTACAGGGTAAAGCACTGCCGGTAGCTACCTTCACGGAAATGTTCCCCACGGGATAATGCAGATCACATTCTTTCATCTCCTTTACATCATCCACGGGGTAGTGAGGCTCCGGTGCACGACTTTCGATCATCGGTGCATTAGCACCTGCAGTCGGGGCCTCCGTGGAAGCCACGCTGCTTCTCCGCTGTTGCTGGCTTCCGAGATCTGTTGCATGTTCTTCATGCGGCCCTGCAGCCGACGCTTTTTCTTTCTCAAGTATTCCCGCCACGATCTTCTTCAGCTCACTAACTTCCATTGCAAGATGCGACATTTGATCTGCAGCCCGGTCCGTACCTCTCTTACGGCTTCTGTAACAGTACGGGTCACCCTCCTGGGAAAACCCTACTTTCCACGGCAATCTGCCTTTGCCTCGTATATGTCCTCCGTGTTCAGGATTCCCGAGGGCATGGGTCAGTTTGTCTCTCTCTCTGTTGAACATGAGCACGCCCTGTTGAGCTTTGGTCATTGCGTCAACAAGGTCTTTTGTGGGAGCAAACGTTTTCTGCCGGTGAACACACTCCCCTGTCTCCGGGTCTAGCGATCCCCCATGCCCGTACCACCACATTTTGTCTCTTTCGTCCCATCCCTCTGTACCTAGACGGATTCCTCTTGCCGTCAGGCCGTCCTCCATCGCCTGCCACTTAGGCGCCGAAACGCGGTATCCTCCTGGCCCCATAACATGATGGTACTGTTTCTTTTCCGCATTTGTCTTATTTGTTTTCGACATTTCCTTGAAATGCTCCGATTTATGTTGCGTCACAAATTCTGTCCAATCATCTCTCAGTTTCTCATGTTGTCCAGTGAAAATCGGAGTCTTGCCCTTGCTGACATATTCACGGAACAATTTTTTCTTGAAGTTCCGGAATGCTTCGGCCATCTTCTGAAAAGCGAACTCATTGACTATCCTCCTCCTCTGACGTCCACCCGGAACCTCCTCACCGAATTCATCTTTTTTGTTATATTCCGGAGGTAGAATGAAATGTGCAATAAGCTTTCTAAACATAATCTTTTTCGTTCTCTTGTCGACATAACTGAAACCAAGACGTGCTTTCTTTGGCTCCTTCCATTTTTGGACGGTGATCGGGACGGTGTCTCTAACAATGACTCCGCATTGGTTGATATACTTTGTGGTGTGCTGTAGGGGCTTGCAGGTTTCACTGACTGATTCGATTCTATATGTTTCTCCATCTTTCATCGACTTGGATTTGCCACGCTTTGTCATACTAGATCCGGCCGAGGGCTAAAATAAGAAAGAGAGTCGCGCGCGTTAGTGCATATGTATATTTCAGTAAGTTTGTATCACGAGAGTCCCAATGTATATATATATATATATATATATATATATATATATATATATATATATATATATATATATATATATATATATATATATACCTCGCCGGAGGTGGTTGTTCTTTGCAATTGGAGATCGTTGTTTGTCGACGGTTGACCTCCGTCATCAATGTCCATTCCTTCACCTCCGTTCCTTCACCTGTTTCATCATCGACAATGTACGTCCATCCACGTTCTTGATCATCAAGGTTCAGATAAGAAGAGACTACATCCTCTTGTTGCTCATCTTCTGGCACATAAGGGATCTGGTTGGCTATCATGCCGTATATAATACCTTCAGCCTCCTGATCCGTAAACGGCAAGGCTCCATTGTCCGCCATATGTCACTCCTGCAGACATGCATATAGTAAAAATTAATTAAGTATATAGGAGACTTAGCAAATATTACACCCTCTTTCTCAAATTGTCCGCCATATGTCACTCCGGTGGAAGAACGATGACCACCGGAGGGGGAAAACCATACTTTAGATGTGTGTCCAAGATTAGTTTCTCAAATGACTTGGAGAACCCCATAGCTAGGTTGCATTTGCTTTTCTTGTCATTTTGGTATATTACACTTAATATTCTGAATTTATTGAATTAAAACTTATTTTCATTATTTTAATGAATTTAACTCAAATTCAAATATGGTCTCATTTTGAACTTTGTCAAACATGATTGAAAATGATATAAACAGATAGCTTACATTTTTGGGAACATTTCGCATATTTTTCCATAATTTTTGGAATTATAAATTAAAAGTTGTTTAATTTAGAAGATTTAATTATTTTTTGTAATTCCATATACAGTGGGCCCCACGTGACACGATGACGTCATTTAAAAAAAAAACTCACCAGCACTTGGCCAGGTGACGTCATGATGATGTCACCCTGGCGTGACACTGTGGCCGGCGGTGTGGCAGTTTCTGCTCTCTGTCTCCGGCGATTCCGGCCACGGGGAAGGGTTCAAGGGCGGCGTTGGTTCGTGGTCGCCGTTCGAGAGCGGGAGGGCGGCGCTGGTTCGAGGGCAGCGCGAGGCCCGCGGGGAACCTACCGGAGACGGCGACGAGGCGGGGCCGGAGCAGGACGGAGGCGGTGGAGAGAAGGGCGACGGCGACGGCGACGGCGACGACGACGGAATCGGGCGACGACGACGGAATCGACGAGCAGGGCGCCGGCGCGAGGAAGACGAGGGTTTGGACTTAGAAATTTTTGGGGCCGGGAATATATAGGGCCAGCCTTTAGTCCCGGTTGGTGTCACGAACCGGGACTAAAGGTCCCTCCGCGGGCCTTTAGTCCCGGTTAGTGTCACGAACCGGGACTAAAGGTGAAATTTTTCGCGGCGTTTCCGTTCCCGCGCAGAAAGAGCCTTTAGTCCCGGTTGGTGACACGAACCGCGACTAAAGGTGGTTATTCGAATTCTTTTCCTTTTCCCAATCTTAAAAATACAATATATCAGAAGATTCAGAAAATTAAAACTAATTCTTTTTCCAATCTTAAAAATACAAATAATATATCAGAAGATTCAGAAAAATAAAACTAATTTTTTTCCAATTAATCTTAAAAATACAAATAATATATGAGAAAATTCAGAAAAAAAACTAATTCTTTTTCCAATCTTAAAAATACAAACAATATATCAGAAGATTCAGAAAAATAGAACTAATTCTTTTTAAAATCTTGAATATATATATATAGATAAAAAAGGCAGTACATAATGGCAAGAGTGGATCTAAACCTAAACGGAGAGCATAGATGCATGATCTGATATCTGCTGCTAGTCATACTCCTGCCTAGGCCTATAGTACATCCACTCGTAGTCGTCGTAGTCGCCGCCGTCGTCGTCACTATCGTCTGACGGTGCTCTGCACTCCCTCGGAGGATCACGACTCCAGGACTGGGCCTGAGGGTAGCGCAGGCGGGGGATATCGCCGGCCCTGATGTAGTCCATGACGCTCTGTAGAGTCCGGCCGGACCACCATAGCCGACGACCGGCCTCGTGAAAGTTCCCAGGAGGCAGGCCGTCCTCCTCATACCTGGCGAGCGCCCTCTCACGCCGATTGATGAAGAAGGCATCCCAAGTATGCTGGTTATCGGGATGCCAACTGGGATTCCTCCGCTGCTCCGGCGTGAGCTCGTGGTAGTAGTGGTTCGTGATGGCCGCCCGACGCGCCACACCTTGAGGAAGAGGAGGGACCGGCACTCCTCCGGCGCTAAGCATCCAACCGGAGGGAACGCTGTAGCCGGGCGGGCACGGGTAGTTCGAGGCGGAAAGTGCCTCCGCCTGGATGAATGTTAGAGTGGGTACGGTAGAAGCCATGAGAGAGTGGTGAGTTTGTATGTGTTTATGCCAATGGTGTGGCAATGCATACATATATATAGCGAGAAGAAAACATCCCTTTAGTCCCGGTTGGTGTCCCCAACCGGAACTAAATGGGTTAGGGTTTTATTGGGAAACGGATCATCCCTTTAGTCCCGATTGGTGACACCAACCGGGACTACATGGGAATTAGGGTTTCGTTTGGACCAATCAGATAGAATCACACGGATCGTGTGTTTCTTTCAAGCGCTTGTGATTCGTTGGATCCGGGTGTGTTTTTTTCGAGCTGTTGTGAGCCGTTCGATCAGGGCTATGGTGTGTTTCTTTAGAGCTGCTGTGAGCCGTTGGATGAGGTGTTTCTTAACCGTTGGATCAAAACCCTAGCTCAACACTTTGTGAGCCAGAGGACCCTATATATAGCCCAGCTTCATACACCGGTCAGTTCATCTCCCAAATACAAAACATCCGGATTCGCCAGCATACGCCCTGCTGTGCATTTGGTATGCATATATGCACCAAGTAGCCACTACAGGGTTGTATGCTGGCGATACCGATTGTTTTGTTCTACACCCCCCTTTAAGATTTGATACATCATATATTCAGTTCATCGAGCAAATACAAAACATCCGGATTCGCCGTCATACGTCCAGCCGTGCATTTGGTATGCATATATGCACCCAGTAGCCACGGTTGGGCTGTATGACGGCGATACCGTCTGTTTCGTTCTACACCCCCTTTAAGGTTTGATACATCATATATTCAGTTCATCGAGCAAATACCGTCTGTTTTCTGTTTTTAGTAAAAGTTTGGTACAATAAATTAGAGATAATATAATTCACATGATCCATTCAACATGATTCATTCAACAAAGTTTGGTACAATAAATTATTACACATCAATTCTTCCCTTGTGTCCCCGCTTTCTTACGATTTGGACGTATCCATGGAGCATCCTCATCATTTAACTTAATGCTTGGGTCAGTGTTCACTTTGAAGGGCGGAATTTCACCAAACATATTATAATCTTCTGACATGTCTGTCTTGTCCTCCACTCCCACGATGTTTCTTTTCCCTGAAAGAACAATGTGGCGCTTTGGATCATCGCATGATGTACTGATCGATTTCTTATCTTTCCGTTTCCTCGGTTTGCTACTCATGTCCTTCAAATATAAAACCTGAGCGACATCTTTGGCTAGGACGAATGGTTCGTCAAGGTAACCAAGATTGTTGAAATCCACCATTGTCATTCCGTATTGCTCGTCCACCTTTACCCCACCTCCTGTTAGCTTGAACCATTTGCACCGGAACAAAGGGACCTTAAAAGAGGGTCCATAGTCAAGTTCCCATATCTCCTCTATGTAACCATAATATGTGACCTTTTGCCCAATCTCGGTTGCTGCATCAAAGCGGACACCACTGTTTTGGTTGGTGCTCTTTTTATCTTGGGAGATCGTGTAAAATGTATTCCCATTAATCTCGTACCCTTCGAAAGTCGTTATAGTCGAAGATGGTGTCTTGGCCAACATGTACAGCTGATCTCCAACATCATTGTCATTCATTAAATGTTTTCGCAACCAACTGCCGAAAGTCTCCATGTGGGCCTTTCTAATCCATGATTCAGGCTTCCCCGGGTTGTTCGAGCGTAAAATATTCTTGTGTTGCTCGAAGTACGGAGCCACCAAGCTCGAATTTTGCAGAACTGTGTAGTGTGCTTCAGTCATAGAATGATCGTCCATACATATCGTTGATTTCCTTCCGATCGTGCCTCTTCCACTTAGTCTCCGCTCGTGCCGCGATTGAGGAATACCAATCGGCTTAAGGTCAGGAACATAGTCAATACAGAACTCAATTACCTCCTCATTTCCATAGCCCTTTACGATGCTTCCTTCTGGGCTAGCACGGTTACGAACATATTTCTTTAATACTCCCATAAACCTCTCGAAGGGGAACATATTGTGTAGAAATACAGGACCGAGAATGGAAATCTCTTCGACTAGGTGGACCAGGAGGTGCGTCATAATATTGAAGAAGGATGGTGGAAACAGCAACTCGAAACTGACAAGACATTGGACCACATCGTTCTGTAACCGTGGTAGATCTTCTGGACTGATTACCTTCTGAGAGATTGCATTGAGGAATGCACACATCTTCACAATGGCTACTCGAACATTTTCCTGTAGGAGGCCCCTCAAAGCAATCGGAAGCAATTGTGTCATAATCACGTGGCAGTCGTGAGACTTCAGGTTTTGGAACTTTTTGTCCGCCATGTTTATTATTCCCTTTATATTCGACGAGAAGCCAGACGGGACCTTCATACTGCTCAGGCATTCAAAAAAAATGACCTTCTCTTCTTTCGTAAGAGCGTAGCTGTCACGACCTTGAAACCATTCCGGATGCCGGTCATCTGGGTCTTTCAAAAGTTGCTGGTCCTGCCGTGCCTCCTTTGTATCATTTGTCTTCCCATACACGCCCAAAAAGCTTAGCAGGTTCACGTAAACATTCTTCGTAACATGCATCACGTCGATTGCAGAGCGGACATCTAGGACTTTCCAATACTGTAGCTCCCAAAATATCGATTTCTTTTTCGACATGGGTACGCGTGCCCGGTCAACTCCCTGCGGAACTGATTGTCCGCCAGGACCCTTTCCAAAGATGACTTTCAAATCCTTGACCATATCAAATATCTCAGCTCCAGTACGTTCCGCAGGCTTCGGCCGGTGATCTGCCTTGCCATTGAAATGCTTGCCTTTCTTTCTTACGTTATGATTTCGGGGAAGAAATCGACGATGACACAGGTACACGTTCTTCCTACAATTATCCAAAAATACACTTTCAGTCTCATGTAAGCAGTGCGTGCATGCTTTGTATCCCTTATTTGACTGTCCCGAAAGGTTACTGAGAGCAGGCCAATCGTTGATGGTTACAAAAATCAACGCTCGTAGGTTAAATTCCTCTTCTTTGTGCTCATCCCACACAGGTACACCAGGTCTGCCCCACAATTGTAAAAGTTCATCAACTAATGGCCTTATGTACACATCGATGTCGTTGCCGGGTTGCTTCGGACCTTGGATGAGCACTGGCATCATAATGAACTTCCGCTTCATGCACAACCAAGGAGGAAGGTTGTAGATGCATAGAGTCACGGGCCAGGTGCTATGGCTGGAGCTCTGCTCGCCAAAAGGATTCATGCCATCAGTACTTAGACCAAATCTTATGTTCCTTGCGTCAGCTGCAAAATCTTTGAACTCTCTGTCGATCTTTCTCCATTGCGTTCCATCAGCGGGGTGTCTCAACTCCCCGTCGGACTTACGGTCCTCTTTGTGCCATCGCAACAACTTGGCATGCTCTTTGTTCCTGAACAAGCGTTTCAACCGAGGTATTATAGGAGCATACCACATCACCTTGGCGGGAACCCTCTTCCTGGGTTTCTCGCCCTCAACATCGTCACCAGGGTCATCGCCTCTGATCTTATAACGCAATGCAGTACATACAGGGCATTCATTCAAATCCTCGTATGCACCGCGGTAGAGGATGCAGTCGTTAATGCATGCATGTATCTTCAGAATCTCTAAACCTAGAGGGCACACAACCTTCTTTGCTTCGTACGTACTGGCGGGCAACTCGTTATTCTTCGGAAACATATTCTTCAACATTTTCAGCAAATTTTCAAATGATGAGTCAGCTACACCTTCCCGTGCCTTCCATTTCAGCAAATCCAGTGTGCAGCCCAGCTTTTTCAGACTATTGTCGCATCCTGGGTACAGCGACTTCGTGTGATCCTCTAACATGCGATCCAAATTCTCCCTCTCCTTGTCAGTTTCGCAGCGTCTCCGTGCATCAGCAATGGTCTGACCAAGATCATCAGCGGGTTCATCATGTGCCTCTTCTTCACCTTCACCAAACCCTTCCCCACCTTCAGCATCATCCTCCATGAAGGTATCACCGAAAGCGTCATGATAGTTGAAATCGATATCATCCTCTTCTTCATCTTCTTCCATTCTAACCCCTCTTTCTCCATGCTTGGTCCAACAATTATAGCCTGGCATGAAACCGTGCCGAAGCAGGTGCATGTGAACGACTCCTGAGGAGGAGTGACCCTTCTCATTCTTACATTCAGCACATGGACAGATAATAAAACCTCGCTGCTTGTTCGCATTTGCCACTACGAGGAAATCTTTCAAACCCGTAGTGAACTCGCCGGAGAGTCGGTTACCGTACATCCATCGCCGATTCATCTGCATTATTATTATACAAAGTATATAATTAACCATCATGCATTTGTTAAACTAACTAGCTGGAAATAATACAAATCATTAAAGGGTTCAAGTTGCTAACCGCGATCGCGGAGGTAAAATAAATGAAAACGGTCAAGTACGGCTCGGACACTTAATATCATGTGTGTTTCATGCTATCGGGCATTTCATCGAACACCTTGTGTGCATAGTAGGAACCAAAAGCATACCCACCACCCCTTGTGAATGTTATGAGTAGAAGTGACACCAAATGTGGCTAAGTGCAGCGAGCTGAGTCCTATATATAGGGATGGGCCTTTAGTCCCGGTTCACCTGGACAACCGCGGCTAAAGGCCGTGGGGCCAGCCCGAGAACCTATTAGTCCCGGTTGGTCTGGCCAACCGGGACTAAAGCCCCTCCCCTCCGCCAGCTGTGGACCGAGCGCGCTGGGCCCAGACTATTGGTCGCGGGTCTCGTCCCGAACCGCGACTAAAGAACCCTATGGTCGCGGGTCGATTATTTTGGGGACTAATGGGGACGTATGGAAGGCCTATTTTCTACCAGTGTACACTTGTGTATACATATTCTAGGTATGTAAGGTATGTAGATATCTTGGGTATGTATACCCAAGTGTATATATATATATAGGTTATATAAAACCAAGTTCTAGGTATTCAAGGTATCCATAATGTACACCTGTACAAATTAAACAGTATTTTGTACAGGAGCATGGGCACCATGGAACATCTGTTATATATATATATATATATATATATATATATATATATATATATATATATATATAGGACTCCTATTATATACTCCTGGGTGTACGTACTCCCATATGCAATATACCTCGCATACATGTGTTTTATACCTATTTATTATTTTTCATATACCTCATTAATTATTCTAAGATACCTCAATGCAAGTTGTATCAGAAAGGTATCACCAAACTTACCAAGAAGAGGGTTAGAGTTCTCGCGTACCCCTTCGGCTCCCTGGGCGACTCGCAAGGCGATCGTTCTGGGCGACTAGGGTTCGAGGAGATACGACTGCGCTCGTTGAGATCTGATCGGCGAGGCGAGTTGGGATCGCGTCCTGCATGGCATCGGCAGGAGGGACGGCGGCAGGGAAGGAGAAGAACCCGCTCATGTCAGCGGGAGATCCATTGGTGGATGTGATGGGAAAGCTTGACCTAACGGAGGAGGAAGCTACGCCATTGATGCTGGATGATTTGGAGGATGGGACTCAGGAGAAGTGGGCGTTGGCGGGGAAGATTCTTGCCCGTAACACGTTTCATATTCAGACCATATCCAGTGCTTTGCGCCCGGCTTGGGGGAACCCTAGGGGTTTGTTCTTCAGATCAGTTGGGGAGAATCTGTTCATTGCTGAATTCGAGTTCCAACGTGATCGTGATAGAGTTTGGGAAGGTTCTCCGTGGCATGTGAGCCGGAACGCTGTCATCCGGGAGAAATTCGTGGACCACATGAGACCTTCTGAGCTTCTGTTTGACAAGTGTCGGGGGGTTACCCCCGAGTAGGGTAAAGACAGATGATAAAGGCCGCGTACAGAAGAAAGGTTTGGTCGAGTATCCGACTACCGAGTACTCGCTACCCGGTAGTCTGCTACCCGGTCTCACCTCGAGATGGCCAGACGGAGATATCAATCAGTTTCTACCCTGTCGAGTAGAAGGTTTGGCCCGAGTACAATTGGCGGGAACCTTTGGCGGGAAACTACTCGGGCAGGAAGTCAAAAGAGCCTTTCTGACACAGGATCCCGCGTATCCTGGGTCCGTACTTGGCAGCATTCGAACTACTGTTCACGTGGGGACGGCCTGCCTGACAGTGACAGCATGGAAGCAGTCGGTGGCAGGATAAGGGGGGCCTACTCTGTGACTAGGTACAGTGATACCAGTCTGTCCCCTAGTTTTGCCCAACGACTTTACAGAAGCGGCCAAGACCAACGACCAAAGCTGTCAGGCCGTACTCGGAGAAAGGACATGTGAACAGTATGTCGACACTTGTCTAGGATTTGGACGTATCCGGCTGGGCACCATGTATATAAGGTGCCCCGCCGCCTCCTGCGCGAGGCACGCTGGGAGACATTGAGAGGAAACCCTAGAAACCCTAAGTTCTTGACCTAGCTCTACTCGGGAGCATAGAGAGGCTACTCGGTGAACATCATTCCTTGTACTGTGAGCTACTCGGTGACATATAGCAATACATAGAGAAAGGCAGGAGTAGGGGTTTTACCTCCTCACGAGGGCCCTGAACCTGGGTACATCGTGTTGTTTGTGTTGTGTGGATCTCACCTCACGCGGCTACTCGTCGCGTGATCCCTCCCCGGACACCTCCAGCGTCCATCGTTCCCACATCTTTAGCCATCCTATGGCATCTGCCGTGACACCACCACGACAGTTGGCGCCCACCGTGGGGCAATCAGCGGCGCTGGCTGGAGTTACTGTTCGGACGGGATCTTCATCTACGGAGCGAGTGGTTTGTGGCCTTGTCCACAGATTCGGCTCCTTCGACTTCGTCACTGACAACGCCGGCTGTTTCGGCGGTAAAGCCATGCCGGAGGGCGGCTCGGTGATCTCCTTCGGCTCGCATCTCGTCTACGTCGCCACCGTCGCCAACGACGCCTACCCCGAGCTGGTGCACGACGCGGAGGATCCTCCCGCGGTTGTTGCTGCTCGTGGAAGGCCTGCATGCAGCTCTGCGTGCTGCGCTGAGGTGATGGTGACGGGCGTGGCGGCAAACGTTGGCGCAGCCGCTACTGGCGCTGCGGCCGTCGTCGAGGAGGTTGACGACCCGCCTGCTGGTGGCAGAGATCATCGGCCCTACGAGAAGCAATGCAACTTGCCGCCTTCCACCTCTACGGTCATCCCCGCGTCTGCAGCGCGGACCGGCATGCCCATGCCCACCGACGTCGAGCTCCTAGCCACGCGGGAGCAGCTCGAGCGGCAACGCCAGGAGCTGCTCGCCGAGCAGGCGGAGTTGGAGAAGATCAGATTGGAGCTGAGCCTGGACCAGCTCGAGTACAACAAGGCTCACGGCTTCACGCCGGTTGCCAGGAGGCCCAGCAGGGTAGGCGCAACGCGGCGCAACCTAGGCGCCGAGATGGCGACTGTTGCGGAGGAGCCCGCTCAGTCCGCCACCGCGAACACCTTCACAAGGCCAAGGTACAGCACGCCCGCCAAGACGCTGCGGGCTGCGGAGGCTGTGGCTGCCGAGTTGCCGCGCCTAGAGGGAGAGGCGCGTCGCAGGCAGCAGGAGAGGCTAGGCGAACTAGTGCTGGAGGCCGCCAGGCAGAACGAGGAGTTCCGGAAGGCCAACCCGGGAGCTGGAGCTTCGCAAGTGGTTCATTCGCACGCGGCAAGATCTAACGATCAAGCCTCATCTCCGCATCCTAGCCGCGAGAAGAGCCGCAGCGGGCGTACGGGTAGAGACAGGCAAATGCAGGTGTATGACCCGGCTGCTGCCGCGAAACAGGTTGCTGTGCCGCAGCAGCCCGGGCGGAAACACAACGCTGCAAGAGCAGGCTCTCAAGCCCATCAAGCTCAAAGCCGTGTCCGAGAAGCCGCACGTCCGGGTACTTCTCGGCAACCCGCAGCTCCGCCTACTCGGCAGAGGCTACAGCCGCGTCCAGTGGCACCAGTCGTCAACCCGGTGGAGCAGCCCGCAGCTATGCAGCCGGATAGGTATGATGATGGCTACTCGGCTATGGAGATGGCCGGTTATGACATCCATGACCGTGTGGGTGAGCGCGTGTTGGCGCCTGGAGATGCAAGGCACCAGCTGGACCGTATCAGCTTGTCGGCGCGGCTTGAGAGCACGGGTCCTCCCGGCCCCGAGTGTTTTGGCCCGCGCATCATGAACGAGCCGTCCGTGAAGGGCTTCCAGCTCGCAAGAGGCACCAAGAGCTACAATGGTAGCACCAAGCCCGAAGATTGGCTCAATGACTACGTCACCGCAGTCCACATTGCGGGTGGCAACCGGAGATGGGCGGTGCGCTATGTGCCGCAGATGCTAGAGGGTCCAGCTCGTACTTGGCTCAACAACTTGCCCAAGCACAGCATAAACTGCTGGCTGGACTTCTCGGACGCATTCGTCAGCAACTTCACCAGCACCTACAAGAGGCCGAATAGGCCACAGCAGTTGTCAGCCTGCCGGCAGCGAGAAGATGAGACGGACCGCGAGTACCTTACTCGGTGGAGCACCCTGAGGAACACCTGTGAGGGTGTGAATGAGGCACAGGCCATCACTTGGTTTGCGCAAGGTTGCCGGCATGGCAGCATGCTTTGGCAAAGATTGCAGAGGGAGATGCCCAACACCCTGGCCGAGACCATCAAGATCGCGGATCAGTACGCGCTCGGTGATCCTACTCAACCACTGATGGACTCCTCTGAGCCGAGAAGGAACTTCAACAGCAACAAGCGCAACGAGTTCCGCAACAAACGCCGAGTAGATACTCGGTATGATCCCGAGGAGGTGAATGCAGTGAACATCGGAGGCGGTGGTGGCCAAAGGCAGAAACCTGCTGGAGCCTACGGGCAGAACCAGAACCAGGGCCAAGGCAACAAGAAACCGTTCCGCACTGCGCAGCCGAGTAGCGGGAACTCCGAGCAGCCGAAGAAGTTTGTCTTCGACGACATGAAGGATGGACCGTGCAGCTTCCACACTCATCACCCCTCAAGGCCTGCGAACCATACTACTCGGCAGTGCGAATGGTGGGACATAATCAAGAGTGATGGTTTGCCTCCTCCTCCTCCCCTGCCAGCCGCAAATGCCGCTGTTCAGCCTACTCGGGCACCCGCAGCTCGGCCCCCAGTGTATCCGAGAAGGGAGAATGTCAACCAGGTGGCTTTAGGAGCCAACCAGAACTTCAACAATGAGAGATACCGCAACAACAACAACAACTATAACCGCAACAACAACAACAGAGGCAACAACAACTATCAGGGCAACAACAACAATGGCAACAATGGCAACAACGGGGGCAATGGCCCTAACCAATACCAAGAGCACCATGAGAGCTATATGATCTTCACTTCTGAGGCAGTCGACAAGCAGTCACAACACAGGCGTGCCATGGAGGTCAATGCAGTGGTTCCGGCTGTCCCTCACTACATGTATTGGTGCGACCAGGAGATCAGGTGGACTCGGGCAGATCACCCCAAGGTGATGCCCAATCCGGGTACCTATGCTTTGGTGCTGGATCCTACCTTCCTGGGTCCCGAGAAGAATGTGAGGTTCAGCAAAGTGCTGATCGACAACGGCAGCAGCATCAACATTGTGTATAAGGACACACTCGAGAAGCTTGGCCTGGCCGAGAACATGATGCTGCCCAGCAAGACCACTTTCCATGGGATTGTGCCCGGGATCTCGTGCAACCCGATTGGCCGAGTGTGGATTGATGTGCTATTCGGTACTCGGGAGAACTGCCGCACAGAGCGCCTGCAGTTCGAGGTGGTGGATCATCAGAGCCCATATCATGCTCTACTCGGAAGGACTGCTCTGAGCAAGTTCATGGCCTCTACTCATGTGGCTTACCTGAAGATGAAGATCCCTGGGCCAAATGGCATCATCACCATCTCGGGAGATTACAAGAAGTCCATGGAGTGTGCCTCTGCTAGCTCTCAGCTGGCGGAATCAATGGTGATTGCTGCCGAGAAGAAGAAGATGTACGAGGTGGTAGCCATGGCTCAGTCCGCACAAGCTGGCGCACAAGGTGTGCCGAGTACTCAGCATGGTACTGCTTTCCAAGCTGCCAAGGAGACCAAGACTGTTCAGGTTGACCCCGAGTTCCCGGAGCGCGTGGCCATCATTGGTGCCGGGCTGGCCGAGAAATAGGAAAGCGCGCTCATCCACTTCCTCCGTGAGAATCGGGACGTGTTCGCCTGGACCAATGAAGATCTACCAGGAGTCCCGAGGGAGTTGGTTGAGCACTCTTTGCATGTGCGTCCTGACGCCAAGCCCGTGAAGCAGGCCTTGCGCCGTTTCGGGGATGAGAGAAGGAAGGCCATCGGTGATCAAATCACCAAGCTGCTGATCAGTAACTTCATCATGGAGGTGCTGCACCCGGACTGGTTAGCCAACCCGGTCATGGTCGAGAAGAAAAAGGAAGATCCCAAGGCTACCACTGCATGGCGCATGTGCGTCGACTACACCGACTTGAACAAGGCGTGCCCCAAGGATCCTTTCCCGCTACCTCGCATCGATCAGGTGATCGATTCCACTGCCGGTTGTGAACTGTTGTCTTTCATTGATGCCTACTCTGGTTTCCACCAGATCGCACTCAACCCTGCTGATCAAATAAAGACTGCTTTCATTACCCCGTACGGGGCTTATTGCTATCGTGTCATGTGTTTTGGCTTGAGGAATGCGGGTGCAACCTATCAGAGATGCATGCAGAAATGCTTGCATGATCAGCTCGGCAAGAATGTGCAGGTGTACGTAGATGACATTGTCATCAAAACGAATAAAACACATACTCTGCTTGCCGATCTTGAGGAAACCTTTGCTAACCTACGCAAGTACAAAATGAAACTGAATCCGAGTAAGTGTACCTTTGGTGTACCAGCTGGAAAGCTACTCGGTTTTCTTGTTTCTAGTCGGGGCATTGAAGCCAATCCGTCTAAGATAAAAGCTATTGAGAGCATGTCTTTGCCGAAATCATTGAAGGATGTGCAGAAATTCACGGGTTGTTTGGCATCTCTGAGCCGTTTCCTGGGCCGAATGGGCGAGAAGGCTCTGCCTCTGTACCAGCTGATGAAGAAAAGCGACAAGTTTGTCTGGACTCCGCAAGCGGATGTGGCATTCAATGAGCTGAAAGCAATGTTGGCTAGTGCTCCTGTCTTGGCTAGTCCGCTACCCAAGGAGCCTATGCTGCTATACATTGCCGCGACTAACCGAGTAGTCAGCGTGGTGATAGTGGTGGAGCGAGAAGAAGAAGGCAAGAGTGTGCAGCGCCCAGTCTACTATCTCAGTGAAGTGCTGTCCAGTTCCAAGCAAAACTACCCGCATTACCAGAAGATGACATATGGTGTGTACCTGGGCGCCAGGAAGCTGAAACATTACTTCCAGGAGCATCCCATCACTGTTGTGAGCTCAGCTCCCATCTCGGACATCATGGGTAACAAGGAGGCGAGTGGCAGAGTAGCAAAGTGGGCAATTGAGCTAGCTGCGTATGCTCCCGCATATACGAGAAGAGAAGCCATCAAGTCTCAGGTGCTGGCAGAATTTCTTGTCGACTGGGCCGAGATGCAATATGAACCTCCTGCTCCAGTCTCAAACTACTGGAAGATGCACTTTGATGGCTCAAAGGTGAAAGAAGGCCTTGGTGCTGGCGTTGTGCTTACATCACCCAAGCGGGATCAGCTCAAGTATGTGTTGCAGATTCATTTCAAGGCATCCAACAATGTAGCCGAGTACGAGGCAGTTGTGCATGGTTTGCGTGTAGCAAAGGAGGTTGGTGTGCAGCGCATTATCTGCTATGGCGACTCGGACCTGGTGGTGCAGCAAGTCTCAGGTACCTGGGATGCCTTGGATGCCAACATGGCGTCGTATCGTTTCCTGGAGCAGTCAATGACTGGGTTTTTCGAAGGCTGTGAGTTCCAGCACATCCACCGAGCAGAAAACGAAGCAGCGGATGAGCTGTCCAAGTTGGGATCTTCTCGGCAGTCTATCCCGGCAGGGGTTGCCTTGGAGCATTTGAGGAAGCCGTCCATCAAGCCTTCCCCCAACTCGGAATCCATCTTTGTTCCCTCTCTGCCGAGTGAAGAATCTGACCCAATGGAGATCGACTGGGAGAGTGCTGGAGGGAACCCGGGGACTGCCACTCCTTACCCGGGGACTGCCACCCCCTACTCGGGGACTGCCGCTCCCTACTCGGGGGCTGCCATTCCCTACTCGGGGACTGCCATTCCTTACTCGGGGACTGCCATTCCTTACTCGGGGACTGCCACTCCTTACTCGGGGACTGCCACTTCTTACCCGGGGACTGCCACTCCTTACTCGGGGACTGCCGTCCTCAACCCAGAAGCTGTTGCATTCATTGAAGAAGTTCTCGCCAATCGATCTGGGCTGCAAAGAAGCGCTCCTACTCCTCCTGTGCAACCACCAGAGCCTGTCCCAATGGAAATGGACGAACCAGTGTTTCCCGTGCGGGAGACACCGAGTTGGGCAATGCCCATATTATCCTTTCTAAGGGACGGTACTTTACCTGAAGATGAGGTGACCGCGAGGCAGATTCAGAGAAGATCCAAGGGCTACGCCTTAGTCCGAGATGTGCTGCACAAGAGAAGTGCCACTGGTGTGCTGCAACGTTGTGTGAGCCCAGAGGAAGGAGAAGAAATCCTGGTGGAGATACATCAAGGAGAATGTGGGCATCATGCCTCTTCTCGGGCCTTAGTCAAGAAAGCTTTTCGGCATGGCTTCTACTGGCTCACTGCATTGCAGCAAGCTGAGGACATTGTGAGGAAGTGCGCCGGCTGCCAGATGTTCGCAAGTAAGATTCACGTGCCAGCATCCGAGTTGAAAACAATTCCTATCACATGGCCGTTTGCTGTTTGGTGCTTGGATATGGTTGGTCCTTTCAAGCCGGCTAAGGGCAATATGACACATATCTTGGTCATGGTGGACAAGTTCACCAAGTGGATCGAGGTGAAGCCTATTCGGAAGTGTGATGGAGTCACAGCTGTGAAGTTCGTGAAAGATGTGATCATGAGATATGGCTACCCACACAGTATCATCACCGACAACGGTACCAACTTTGCAGAGGGGGCAATGGTGCGATTCTGCAGAGATAAGCATATCCGACTAGACGTTGCGTCAGTCGCGCACCCTGCCTCCAATGGGCAAGTTGAGAGAGCAAATGGGATGGTACTGGCAGGCATCAAGCCGAGGCTGATTGAGCCATTGCTGAAAACACCTGGGTGTTGGCTAGAAGAGTTGCCAGCGGTGTTGTGGAGTCTAAGGACTACCCCTAACCGGTCAACCGGCTACACGCCATTCTTCTTGGTATACGGGGCTGAGGCCGTGTTGCCAATAGACTTAGAGCATGACTCCCCCCGAGTAGCCCTCTACACTGAGGTGGAGGCGAGAGAAGCTCGAGAAGACGACGTTGACCTGCTTGAAGAAGCAAGAGAGCTGACTCTGTCACGTTCGGCTGTCTACCAGCAAAACCTGCGGCGCTATCATAGCCGAAAGGTGAACCCAAGGGTTTTCCGAGAAGGAGACATGGTCCTTAGGCTTGTGCAGCGCACAGCCGGGATGCACAAGTTGTCTCCTCCATGGGAAGGGCCTTTCATTGTCAGCAAAGCGCTGCACAATGACGCGTACTATCTTGTAGATATGCGCCCATCGCAGGCGAACAGGGCAGATAAAGCTGGAGAGGAAACCAAGCGTCCCTGGAATGTAGCTCTACTTCGTCGTTTTCATTCGTAAGCAAAGATGTGTATGTACTCTTTCATCCGAGTTGAAATTCTACTCTGCAATCTAAAATTGTTCTCGGGGACTGCCCTCGTCCAAAATTGCTCTAAGTGTTTTTACTCGGTTTGTTCCTCTGTCTATTCGGTTGCTTCACTTCAGAACTCAAAAGTGCATTGAGTACTGTGTTTAAACCTACATGCCAACTCTTCGACTTCGCTGCTGTCCGAAACCCGGCTTCATGGCAAGCAAGAGAACAAGCAAAAGGTCAATGAGCACACGAAAATCGCTAAGGAAGAAAAAGTGCAGGAACCGAGTAGATTGTCGGTTACTTTTTGTTCCTCGTTTTCGTCTTCTCGGCCAAATGGTGGGCTGCGTTATCATGATTGTTCTCTAGCGGCTAAGTACTTGCAGCCTTGTTCTTTAATTCTTGTGACTCGAATACCAAACAAGCGACAAGTCGCAGGTAGAGCAGAGATGAAAAGACAGGGTGAATAAGAAAAGCTACTCGGGGACTCGCATGGAAACACAACTCGGCATTGAGCCATTGTCGTTCAAATTGATTAATGTCAACGTAAACTGAGTGGGCATAAAAACTGAGTAGCAAGCGAAAACAAATATTGTCTGATACATATGCTCCCGGCATCCCGGGGATCTGATAAATGTTCAAGTTAAAAAAGTTGCAGGTGGCCTCAGGTTGAGGAGGCAGTGTTCTCGGCGCTGGCATGGGCAGTTACTTCCTCGACGGCTGTCTTGGTAGCAGTTTCTTCAGCGGTGGCTTTCTCGGCAGCTTCTTCGTTGTTGGTGGCGTCCGTTTCCGTCTGTACGGCGGCGGACTCCTCCATCTCAACATCATTCTGGGTGGCCGTCTGCTCGGATGTAGCTGTGGCCACCGAGATGGGGCCTGGAGCCGAAGAGGAGCCAGCGGTGTGGCTAGGAGGTGGCACCGTGTCGTCGAGAGCAGCACCCGAGGAGGTGCCGAAGTTGAGTGGCTCGCTGTCGATGTGGGCATGCTCTTCCTCATCGCTACTCGCGACGACGGTGGCCTTGCCCTTCCCGGCCTTGCCCTTGGGAGATTCGAAGTAGTCCGCAAGTTCTTCCTCATCGTCGTCCTCGTCGTCCTCCAAGTCGGCTTCCTCCTCATCTTCATAATCAGTGTCCGGCTCGGGGGGGCCGTCGATGTAGACCTCCGTCTCGGCATACTCGGCAACTTCATAAGCGATCTGCTTGCGCAAGGCCACGCTAGCGGCATCGTTTTCCCACTTGGAGTTACTGCGCTTCCCGCGGATGCGCTGCATGTCAAGGTTCTCGTACCAAGACGCCATGCAGAGAAGCATCACATCTGCACCAGCACGGGCTGCAGAGGCTCGCCACTTCTTCAGCTCGGCCTTCGCTGCCTCCAGCTTGTGGGCGAGATCCCGCATCTTTCTTGGCTGGGGGTCATGAGGCCAGAACAACCTGTGAAGCTCAAAGCCCACGTGCACCAAGTCGGTTCCAAGACCGACTAGCTGATCGAAGAAGCTTTTGAGCACCAGCAAGACGTCCTCGATCTCAGAACTAGTATCTGCCTCCTCGCCCTTCGAAAGGCGAAGCGCTCGGTTTGTGGCCAGAGTAGGCGCAGATGTGGAATCGAGAGCAGGCCAGATATCTGAAATAGCAAATGGCAACTTCAAAAACCGAGATAAGGGAAACCGAGAAGAGAGAGACCGAGAAGAGAGGATGCAGGGAAGAAGAAAACTTACCCCTCAATTGGCGGCACAGCTGCTGCAGCTTGGATTTCCAGGACTCCTCGTTGCCAATACGTTTGTCTTGGATTCCGCGAAGAGTGGTCATCTGAGCGAAGAGATTGGCATTGGTTTTCTTCAGAGTTTCGCATTCAGACTCGAGGGCCCTCTCCTTGGCCTTGAAAGTGGTCTCGGCCTTGGCTTTCTCGGCGATGGCCGCGTCCCTCTCGGCGCCAATCTTCACAGCGTCCTGGAGTGCTTGCTGAAGTCGGAGCTGCAGGGATTCCATCTCGGTGGTGTGGTCCTTCACCAGAGCGATGGTCTGGTCAGACAGCTGTTTCTCCACCTCTGCTGGCTTGATGCAATCTTGGTGCGCCTCAGCAAATGACTTGTGATCTTCTGCGAAGAGATTGATAAGGTTAGCCGAGAAGTAAAACAGGAAACAGACTTAATACAGAACCGAGTAAACAGCAAGCTCACCTTCAAGTCTCTTTATGGTGGCCTCGGCGTCTGCCACAAAAGCACGGCACTTCTCGTGCTCGTCGACTAGGGCTTTCAGGTTAGCTGCAGAGAAGGAAAGGTTAGGGCCAAAGAAAGCAGGAGCGGGCGTAAAAATAAAACGCAGAAACCGCGTAGCTAAAAGGCCTACCCTGCACTTCAGCCAGCTGCTGGCTGCTCTCTTTGGCGTTCTTGCTTGCGGCCTCGGCATCTGCCTTCTCTTTCTCCAGTGCGGTGATGCGCCTCCTGGCGATGGAGTGGTTCCAGAGAAGGATGCGGTACAAGTTGGTCCGCTTGAGAACGGTATCCTGAAAACCGAGAAGAAAATGAGTTAGGCAAAGCAGAGAAGATTTGGCCCGAGTAGGAGGCTACTCGGAGAGTATCCACCTACTCGCCCCAAATCTCGGGGACTGGGAGTGATGGTGAGAAAGAAGAAAGGCGAGTAGAAGAGAAGAAAATTCAACTCGGAAAAGGCCAAAAGACTTACTGCGTAGCTCTGTTCGATATCCTCGGCATTCTTGCGATGCAAGAACATCTTGGCTGCGAGGGTGGCGGTATCGGTGGAGACGGACATGGGCTGGTGTCCCAAGTCGATCTTGTTCCACTCCACGCGGTAGTGGTCGACGGAGCCAAGAGTCAAGCCGTGCCACTTCTCCTCTCCAAGAACAGCGCTGTCCCACTTGGCGCTGATGTAGCCGACAGTGTCCAGTACCTGCTCAAGACCCTTGGAGGTTATTGGCTTGTCTTGGACTCCCCGAGAAGCAATATTGATGGGCTTGTTCTGGGCTGGATCGAAGGGAGGAGTGATCCTGGCTACAGCTTTCCTCCCCTTCTGAATAGCTACAGCTTTATCTTGGGGAGGGAAACCAATGCTATGTTGGTGGCTAACCTCAATCATGTATTCCGGGTAGCAGGGCTGACCAGCAGCGCGAGCGCCCGCAGAGAGCGCAGCAGGAATTGGGCCGGAGTCGCGGATCACGAGTGCTCCGCCTGCAGATGCGCCTTGCTCTCTGGCCCTTTCCTTCCTCTGCTCCTTCTCGATCTTCTGCTTCTCGGGGTCCTCGGGTTTCTTCCCCTCAGTTTTGGCCTTTGCCTTCTCGGCGACTGCTTCCTCGGCAGCTCGCTTCTCGGCTTTCTTCTGTTCAGCCCTGAGCTTCTTCTGCTCGGCCTTGGCTCTCTCAGCAGTTTCTTTCTCGGCTTTGGCCTTCTCGGCGGCCTTCTCCTTGGCCTTGGCCTCCTCAGCAGCCACCTTATCGGCAGCCTCCTTCTCAGAAGGGCCCTTCTCGGAGCAGTAATCCCTCAGAGCATCAAGGGCCCGTTGCCTGGTTACTCGCCCAGGAGGGCTGGGTGTGTTCTTACCCTGTGGCGACAAGGAAGATGTCGGCGGTGTAGGGTCTTGCACAGTTGGTGGCGCTGCAGACCCGTCACCCAGCGCAGTCTCTAGCTGGGCGCTACTCGGAGCGCCGCCTGGCAACGGATAAGCATCCGTGACGGTGGCATCCGCAGCGGCGTTGTCTCCTACTTGCTGCTCGACAGCAAGATTGTCTCGTGCACCAGCCTCTGTGCTGGTTTGCTCTGGTTCTGCTTCAGGCCGCTCGGGGGCGGCAGTGTCTTGCATATCATGGTCTCGGATCTCCTCGGCATTGCTGGCCGGAGGAGAAGGTGATCTTTCGGGGTGGACGGCAGCGTCCTGAGCTGCCGCTTCGGATCCTGCTCCCTGAGCAGAAGTGATCGGTGCGTTGGCGGCAGCAGCGTGGGCAGTGTTGTCCTCCTCGTCGTCATCGACGTTGATCAGAGGAATTGGGGTTTCCTTGGCTTGGCCGGATGCGCAAGCGGCGTTCACGTCCAGGGGAGCTCTGTGGAAAGAGGAGAAGGGAATCAGGAAGCGGAAGAAAATGGGGAAAATGGTACTGCGCGAGAAGTAAGACGACTGGGAAGGAAGCTTACGCGGTAGTGGAAGAGAGCTGTTTCCTCTTTCTCTTCGTGGTGAGCTTGGTGGGTTTCTTCTTCTCGGGGGTCTCTCCCTCCTCGGCGGGCTTCTTCTTCTTCTTGGCAGGGGGCGCTCGTGCTTCGCCGCCTGTCCGTTTGCGAGTTTCGGGGGGGGCAACCGACAGAGGCTTGACGACAAGGGGCGCATCGCCCTTGTTCTCGTCCTCATCCTCGTCGTCCTCCTCCGCAGCGGCCTCGTCTGAGAAATTCAAGGGAGAAGAAGGAAGAATCAGAAACAGCAACGCAAGAGGTTGATGTTCTTCAGAAACAAACGGGATAAAGATAACAGTACCGTGAGAGCCTTCATCCGACCAAGTGTTGAGGACGTCGCGCTTCTCGGGAACGGGGCTGCTCTGCTCCGCGTCATCAGAGGGAGGTAGATCATCCTCCTCGCGATCCTTGGACCAGTTCTCCTCGAGGACCTCGCTGCTTTCAGTGAGCTGGCGAGTAAGAGTCTGAAAGGCAGAGAAGGATCACAAGTTAGCCGAGTACCAGAATAGAACTCTACTCGGGTAGGCGTGCACCCACGAAGCACACTAAGCCCAGGCTTTTTTCTAAGTTTCCTACTCGACGAGGCGTGCAAGCACAAAGCACACTAAGCCTAAGGCGATTTAGCTAAGTGTCCTACTCGGTGCACGAGGTGATTGCTAGTCGAGGCGAAAAGATAAGCTATCTACTCGGAAGGCAGAGACGAAAACAGAGTAAGGGAGACGTACCCGTAAGATTGGAGTCCTGCGGCTGAACGGAACG
This sequence comes from Alopecurus myosuroides, assembly GCA_028641055.1. NCBI lineage: Eukaryota > Viridiplantae > Streptophyta > Magnoliopsida > Poales > Poaceae > Alopecurus > Alopecurus myosuroides. The sequence goes on from CM054061.1 coordinate 347,495,773, forward strand.
AACCCGTACCGCCACTTCTCGTTGAGGCCGGTCTTCAGAATGTTCCTGGCAAGCCGGGGAACGTCAGCGTCGTCGATCTCGACGGTGGTAGTCCTGGTGCAATCGCGAGGCCCTCCCATGTAACACATGAGGTGGCATCGCTCCTGCAGAGGGAGCACCCGGCGTTTGATCCAGCACGCCACTGGATCGTCATTCCGGAGGCCATGCGTCTTCAGCCAGCCGAGTTGCGTCTCTATCTCGGTGGCGATCTCGTCGTTGACGGGCTTCTCCTTCCAATTCGACCCGAGTGGAGCACGCTTGCTCCAAGGGGGCAGATTGATCCGATCGTCGACGGGGGCTCCATCAGCGGCGGCAACGTTCCTCACGTAGAAGAACGTTTGCTGCCACATTCGGCAGGAATCCAGCCCCTGGATACGGGGGTGGTTCGTGCCGTTCCGCTGCACCATCATGGCACAGCCGACGTCGGTGGCGCGAGGAACGCCCGCGCTGTCCTTCTTCCCGGCAGATTGTTGGCGGAGGTGGAAGTAGCGGAGCCACGTCTCCACGGTGGGCCTGATGCCGAGAAAAGCCTCGCACACCACGGCGTGGTATGCGAGGAAAACAACTGCATTGGGCGGCAGATGGTGCATCTGCAGCCCGAAGTGGTTCAGGAACTTACGCATGAAGTCCGACGCTGGCAGCCCGAACCCGCGCTCGAAGTGGGACATGAACACCACGCGCTCTCCGTCCCTGGGCTTGGGCACGGTCTCGTCGTCGGGCGCCCGGCACTCCACGCCGGGGGGAACCCTTCTCTCATTCACAAGCCAGGCGAGGTTGGCTTGGGTGATGGAGGAACCGGCCCAGCAGGACTTGGCCATGGTTGCGAGTGGAGGAATCGGAAATCAAATGGGTTTGGTGGTGGAGCGAGTCCGCGGCGGCGCAGAGGCTAGCGCGGCGGCGGAGCGCTCGGTGGCGAAGAAGAACGGGAGGAAGAAGAGGAAATGAGCAGGGAAGGGGAAAAGGAAGTTACCGCGGAGGTATTTATACCCCCTCGGCGAGATTACCGTTACCGCTGCGGGAGTGGGATCGATTGTGGCGTGTGGTGGGTCCTGTGGCCGAATAGAAACGCGCACAAGCGCAGGCTGCGCGCGTAACGGCCGCATTTGATCCCACCTTCAGATCGTGGCCAGTAATTGCGCTTGATGGGACACGACGGCCGGTGGGCCCACGGCGTGAAAACTGGACACGTGGCGTCGTGTCCTGGGCAACCAAACGACAAGGTCGTGGATGCTTGACACGTAGGCAGTGCCTGCGTGAAGGGCTGGATGTTGCTCTGCGCTGCAGAGGCTCAGTTTGCGAAATTTCGCTAAGTCTTTTTACTCGGATACAGAGTAGAAAGCGAGTGCTACTCGGAAAAGAGGAGACTCAAGATACTTTCCAGATAGCTACTCGGAGGACCTACTCGGCATCTTGAGGTTCGATGGGTAAGATGCAAAGGCTGGTTTTAAGCTGGCAGAGCCTAGTGAACAAGTTCGCAAGACTCAACCAGCTTCGGGGACTGCTGTCGGGGGGTTACCCCCGAGTAGGGTAAAGACAGATGATAAAGGCCGCGTACAGAAGAAAGGTTTGGTCGAGTATCCGACTACCGAGTACTCGCTACCCGGTAGTCTGCTACCCGGTCTCACCTCGAGATGGCCAGACGGAGATATCAATCAGTTTCTACCCTGTCGAGTAGAAGGTTTGGCCCGAGTACAATTGGCGGGAACCTTTGGCGGGAAACTACTCGGGCAGGAAGTCAAAAGAGCCTTTCTGACACAGGATCCCGCGTATCCTGGGTCCGTACTTGGCAGCATTCGAACTACTGTTCACGTGGGGACGGCCTGCCTGACAGTGACAGCATGGAAGCAGTCGGTGGCAGGATAAGGGGGGCCTACTCTGTGACTAGGTACAGTGATACCAGTCTGTCCCCTAGTTTTGCCCAACGACTTTACAGAAGCGGCCAAGACCAACGACCAAAGCTGTCAGGCCGTACTCGGAGAAAGGACATGTGAACAGTATGTCGACACTTGTCTAGGATTTGGACGTATCCGGCTGGGCACCATGTATATAAGGTGCCCCGCCGCCTCCTGCGCGAGGCACGCTGGGAGACATTGAGAGGAAACCCTAGAAACCCTAAGTTCTTGACCTAGCTCTACTCGGGAGCATAGAGAGGCTACTCGGTGAACATCATTCCTTGTACTGTGAGCTACTCGGTGACATATAGCAATACATAGAGAAAGGCAGGAGTAGGGGTTTTACCTCCTCACGAGGGCCCTGAACCTGGGTACATCGTGTTGTTTGTGTTGTGTGGATCTCACCTCACGCGGCTACTCGTCGCGTGATCCCTCCCCGGACACCTCCAGCGTCCATCGTTCCCACATCTTTAGCCATCCTATGGCATCTGCCGTGACACCACCACGACAACAAGCTACAAATTTGGGTGCGAATTCTGAATTTGCCCTTCCACCTCACCAAAGGGAACTGGGGGAAGGAAGTGGCCAAGATGATTGATCAGCACGCCCATTCGGTGCAGATCGATCCGGTGGGAGGTTTCTTACGAGCTCGAGTTTCTATCGATGTTCACAAACCTCTTCGGAGGGGGCTTTTGATTGACTCGGCAAAAAGAAAGAGCAGAGATTGGTATGAGATTCAGTATGAGCATATACCCAATTTGTGCTTCTCGTGTGGTCGCCTTGGCCACGCAGACTTGTTATGTACCACCCCAAGCAGTAGAGGGGAGGATGGAGAACTACCGTTCAAGGCGACACTGAGAGCGCCGGATGAGAGGAAGAAGGGGACGCCTAATGAGAATATATCCAGAGGCTATGCTGCGTCCCAATTCAGCAAGAAGAACACGTCTACCGCGAGCTCGGTTCCAGACAAACAGGCGGAGGTTACCTCGCCTCTTAAGAAGCATCAACAGAATAATAAGAGGAAAGCGGGGCCGCAGAAGCAGGTGTACCGACAGCTCGAGACCAACGAGCTGGTACCGGATACGAATACTGAAGTGAATGCGCTTGTGGTTTACCAGCAGCCAAGGGAGGAGGAGAAACTTGCAGCTGGGGGGGTTTTAGCTAATGAACCGATGGCGAAGAAGACCAAGTCTACACCATCCAACTCTGATTCGGCAGTGTCTGCATCGCAGCACTGCCCGGATCAATGATTTGCGCCAGTTGGAACTCACGGGGGCTTGGGAACCCTCGTGTAGTTCGTGAGCTTCATAGTTTTGTGAGGCAGGAAGGTCCCGCCCTTCTCTTCGTGATGGAGACAAAAATCAGTGCTAACCGAGTGAAGGAGCTTCAGAGATTGTTGGGTTTCGCAGGATGTTTCGCGGTGGACAGCGATGGATTGAGTGGTGGTGTTGCCCTATTCTGGTCCAATGATGTCACTGTTGATTTGTTGAATTTTGGCAGAGCACATATCGATGTGCTAGTGCGCAAAGTGGATGATCCACAAGTGGAGTGGAGAATGACGGGGTTCTATGGTGCTCCGAAAGTGCAAGATAGGGCACATAGCTGGAGGTTTATGAGAACTCTTCATGCAGTCCGTCAGTCCGCGTGGTTGTGTCTTGGAGATTTTAATGAAACAATGTTCGGCTCCGAACACTTCAGTCATCATCCGCGGCCTGAATGGCAGATGAGAGCGTTTCGAGACGCGATAGCAGACTGTTCCCTCCAGGATCTTGGATGGTCGGGGGTGGACTATACTTGGGATAACAGACAGAGTGGTCAGGCTAATGTTAAAGCTCGTCTTGATAGAGCCCTGGTGAATGATGGTCTGCTCCATATATTTGATGAGAGCAGAGTTCGGCATGTGAGTGCTACGGAATCGGACCATTGTTTCGTATTGGTGGAGCTAGGTGCCAGGCAGCAGGGTACGGGGCACCGACAGTTTCGTTATGAAAACATTTGGCAGTCTCATGTAGACTATGATGATCTTGTTAAAAACGCTTGGAGAAAAGCACATAGTGGACATGGTCTTGCTGGTATTTCGCATACATTGAGCCAGCTGCAATGCGAGCTGAGTTCATGGGGGACAAGAGAGTTTGGGTCCCTCGCTAGGAGAGTTAGAAAGTTGAAAACAAAACTAGAGAGATTACGTTCTCGTTCGATTGGACATGGACCAACGGATGAGGAGAGGGCTACAGTGGATCAGTTAAGAGAGGCTTTGCGCCTCGAGGAGATTTGGTTTCGGCAACGATCACGTATTCGTTGGCTGAGGGAGGGAGACCGTAATACCGCGTACTTCCATGCGCAGGCGGCAGAACGGAGGAGAGTCAACCGTATCTCGGGCCTCAAGAGACGGGATGGTTCTCTTTGTGACAGTCCCGAGGAAGACAAGGATGAGGTGCAGTCATTCTATACTAATTTATATACTTCACAGGGGTTTCACAATATGGATGCTCTCATCGAGCATGTCCCAAGTAAGGTCTCGGCTGATATAAACGAGGAGTTAACGAAACCTTACGTTGAAGGAGAGGTTAAGAAAGCATTATTCCAAATGGCCCCGTCAAAAGCCCCGGGGGTCGATGGGTTTACAGCGGGTTTCTTTCAGCGCCACTGGAGTTTGATCCGTGATGATTTGGTGGCGGCTGTTTTGGATTTCTTGAATGGAGGTGAACTACCTGTGGGACTTAATGATACTTCTATTACTTTGATTCCGAAGGTAAAAAACCCACAGACTATACTCCAATACCGTCCAATTTCCTTATGTCCTGTTATTTATAAAATTGCGTCCAAGGCAATTACTAATCGTCTAAGGAAGTGGATGGATATTCTTATTGGGGAAGAGCAAAGTGCCTTTGTACCGGGTCGTTTGATCACGGACAATGTTTTGGTTGCTTTTGAAAGTGTTCTCGCAATGAAGAGACGGAAAAAAGGAAAGAATTTCTCGTGTGCGGTGAAACTAGATATGATGAAAGCATATGATCGGGTAGAGTGGCATTATCTGGAGGCTATTCTAGCTCGTTTGGGTTTCTCAATGGAATTTATTCGCTTGATCATGAAGTGTGTCTCCTCGGTGAGGTTTTCTGTCCGTGTCAATGGAGAGTTATTGCCGTATTTTACACCATCGAGAGGACTTCGTCAAGGTGATCCCATATCCCCCTATTTGTTCCTGCTGTGCGGTGAAGGCTTAACTTCATTACTCAATTATTTCGGAGGAAATTATATTGATAGGGGGATCAGAGTATCTTATAGGTCACCGTGGGTGAACCACCTTCTATTTGCCGATGATAGTCTTATCTTCATCAGTGCATGTGAGCAGAGCGCAGTTCGGTGAAATAGCATCCTCAATATCTATGCTAACTGCTCTGGACAGTGTGTTAATAAAGAGAAAAGTGTTGTTTTCTTTACACCTAATACTCCTCAACAGCGACGAGTTCTCATGAAGCAATTGTTGGGAATTGGTGTGGAAGCGTTTAGTGAAAGATACCTTGGCTTGCCAACTGCAGCTGGTCGCATAACAAGTGGAACTTTCGATCATATTGGTGATAAGGCCAAGAGTAAAATGAATGGGTGGTCGGAGAAAAATCTCGCATGCGCAGCTAGAGAGGTCCTTCTCAAGTCGGTGATTCAGGCGATACCGACTTACAGTATGAGCTGTTTTCGTTTTACGAAAAAGGTATGCAAAAAGTTGAGGGCTGACATGGCCAAATTCTGGTGGAGTAGCTCCCTCGACAAACGATCTTTGCATTCGGTGTCCTGGAAGAAACTTGCACTTCCGAAAGTTGAAGGTGGAATTGGTTTTCGAGACTTGGAGTGTTTTAATACTGCTCTTCTTGGAAAACACGGATGGAGATTCCTGGAGTCTCCTGATTCACTATGTGCACGGGTTATGAAAGGCCGTTATTTTCCAAACACGGATTTCATGCAGGCGACGGTGCCACGTGCGAGTTCTGCGGTGTGGAGAGCGATTGTGGCTGGCCGTGATGCCTTAAATACTGGTCTTATTAAGCGAGTGGGCAACGGATCAACAATTTCGATCTGGGAAGATAAATGGATCCCAGGTGCGGTGAATTTTTCTCCTCTTTTCAAGCATGTAGGTGTTACGGTGCAAAAAGTGGATGAACTTATTGATGCTAGTATTGGGAAGTGGCGTACGGAAGTGGTCAGGTCCTCGTTTTCACGAGTGGATGCTGATGCGATCCTGAATATCCCTCTACGGAGGGATGGTGGCGAGGATTTTTTGGCCTGGGCGTTTGAAAACTCCGGTATCTACACTGTAAAGTCGGCGTATCGTGCTCTAATGAATCAAAAAAGGGGGTCTTCTCCCGATGAAGGGGCGGTGGCAAGTTCTTCAGAATCAGATAAGCAGTTGTGGAGTACACTCTGGAAGTTGAAAGTAATGCCCAAGGTACGTGTGTTTTGGTGGCGCGCTGTGAAGGGTATATTACCTGATGAATCTACTCTCCATTACCGTCATATAACACAATCGAGCGCATGTAAGATTTGTCGCTCGGAGGAGGAAGACCTAATGCATGCGCTGATACATTGTACGCATGCAAAGCGTTTCTGGGAGGAGGCGCAGGTTCTGTTTGAATTTCGTTTGCCGAAGTTGCATCCACGAACATGGACACGTGATATTTTATGTGAGGATCGCTTCTCGATGGCAGAACGAGCAAGATTGGTATCGGTTATGTGGGCAATCTGGAACTCTCGCAACAGATGGACACATGACAAAATACCTTGGGACCCTAGGACTGCAACGAAACGGATTCATGACGATCTAGCAGTCTTAGAAATACCGAGATCGGCTACTGTCGTGTTGCCGGGCTATGGCTGGAGACCACCAGAGGAGGGTTTTGTCAAGATCAATACTGATGGTGCTCTAAATCTTGACGCATGTAATGCAGGCGGCGGCGGGGTTGCAAGATCACATTCGGCATTATTGGGAGCTTGGTGTAAGCCCCACCTTGGGGTTACAGATCCAATGATTGCCGAGGCAGAGGCTATGCGCGATGGGGTGATCTTTGCACAACTGCGGGGTTTCTCGCAGGTTATTATGGAGTCTGACTGTCTGGAGTTGATTAATCTCTGGAATTCTCGTCACAATTCACGTTCGGTTGTGACACCTATCTTGTTAGATATTGGAGAGCTAGCTACTACTTTTATTTCTTTCGATATAGTTCATGTTAGTAGAGCAGCAAACTTACCAGCCCATCTGTGTGCTAAGCGTGCCTGTACGCTGATGGTGACTGATAGTTGGCTTGATCATGTACCTTCATTCCTTATCACCAGCCTTATGGCTGATGATCAAAGGAATGCTCCTTTGGAATAAAGCTCTCAAATTTCCCCGCAAAAAAAAAGGTATCACCAAACTTCTTAGTTTTTTCAATATACTCCCTCCGTCCACTTTTATAAGGCTCACTTTTTAGCATTGAAATGGTAAGAAGTGAGCCTTATAAAAGTGGACGGAGGGAGTACCATTTTTACGTACAGAAAAGCAGTATATAAGTAAATAATATTAAATATGTAGATTCAGTTGGATTTATTCATAAATTTCATTCTGAAGTATCTAGTATTTAATATTGAAGTATATTAAAAATGATAAATAGGTATAAACGATTGTGCTATGTGGTATATTGAATGTGGGATTATGTACGCCTGGGTGTACAGAACCATTTTCCTATATATATATATATATATATATATAGGGAAAATGGTTTCTACTCCTAGGTGTACCTACACCCACGTCTCATATACTGCCGTACGGAGGTATATGTCGTACTTTTTTTTGTCTGATTATGTTCATATACTGTATCTAAGATACTCCAAAACAAGTTACGTGAAAATTATAAAAGTGAGCACGTAGTTTGCACTATATATTCAAAATATCGGTATATATGTACATATAAAAGAAGTATGTATAAAAATTACACATACTATATAAAAAGTTGTATATATACTGCCGAAATAGTAATATATACCGCATACTACCCGTACATACTCTCTGATATGATAAGTACTTCATACATCATACTAAACACATGTGTGTGTAGCTACTCCCGGGAGTAGCATATATATATATATATATATATATATATATATATATATATATATATGGCGTCGTATCTTATGCATCCGGTCCGATCGTGTATCCGTGCATCCGGTTATTTCCAGCCGAGCGATGTAAATCGTGTGCCTTACCTCGAGTCGCACGCAAATTTACATTTACCTGCCCGCTTCCGTTCTTAAACAGTCTCTCTTTTTGCAAAACTCCCCCTAAATCTCTAGCCCCCGGAAAGAACCGGTCCTCTGTTAGGAATTGTTTTCCCCTGCTGCCGACCAAGGGAAACGAGACCACCATCGCCGCCGTCCTCAAGATCCTCCGCGCACGAGACTCCAACATGAGCGCCGCCTTAGACATGAGCTGCAAGAGGCGCCCTTGGACATGTTCTGCAAGACCCTCCGCTGGCGCACAGGGAGTCAGGGAGTGTCTCCGGCAACGCTGCCGCCGACGGCGAACTGCTACCGGAGGAGGCGCCGAGGAACTCGACTTCAGACCCGGCGGCGTCCCGTCGCTGCCGCTTGTGACGACCTGAACGGCGTCCCCGGTCCCGCGAACGAGGGAACTCGACTTCAGACCCGACGGCGTCCCGTCGCTGCCGCTTGTGACGACCTGAACGGCGTCCCCGGTCCCGCGAACGAGGGTCTCCGCATCCCCATGAAGCATGTCGTCGATCTCTTACAATTATGTCCAAATTTCTTCCGATGTGTGAGATTGAACTGAACTTTTAACCAATTGAATTGCAGATTCTGAAGACTGAATGTTGTTGAGTTGATAGTCTCTGCTAGTTGACTTTTGCAAGATTTTTTCTAGCACCTTGGAAGAAGAGGGAGTGGCATGGATGTTTGCTTTGCACCGGCTTGAGCAAACAATCCTATGATTCTTCAGCCTGGATGTCCTTTTTCTGGTGCCATCAATCTTGAAAAGATTGTAATGTCTGTATATGTACCGTTGACATAGAAATTAGCTTAGGCACCATTAGCTTATTCCATGGTGTACTTCCTGAAGTTCGACTGATCATGTTGGCACTTGATCAGGTTCCAGGCTAGCTGACCTATCAATTGCTCTACCTGTAACTATGTATAATGTGAATGTACATTATACTGAATATTGGTTTGTCGAGAGAGAATTGTCGTGAATGGAAATTCAATAAGTAGCAATTTCTGGTTGCCATGTTTGTACTTGCGATTTGAGGTGTTATGTGACTTGACCAGTTCCAGGCTTTCACGCTCACACCGTACGGCACGGCGAATTTCATCAGGTCTAGAAAAGGATAGACGACGATGTTGTATTTCTCAGATGGTAGCTAACTCCCAGGTTACGACATCAGCTACCATGGTGGCAACCTGTATTATTACAATATGCATCTGCGTTTGTAGTGTCAAAATAACACTGGAAACCTGAAACAGCTAGCCCTTTGAAGAGCATCAAGTTATGTCTCCCTAAACCAGCTCATAAATGGAAGTTTTTGTAAATTGTGAAACCAAAATACCACTTGAAACCTGAAGCAGCTAGCCCTTTGTACTAAGCTACAGCCAAAGACCAAAATCAGCAGAGTATGCAGTCAAAGAATAAGTTATACTAAGCTACAACTAAAGGCCAAAATTAGAGTATGCACTCAAGCAAGAAACTCAAAAATAAGCTACAGCGAAAGACAAAAATTCACTGAGTAGTATTTTATCATGATATCAACCGATATCTGAAACTTTTTTTTGGAGGTTTGTCTTAACTTATGTAAATCAGTGGCGATCAAGACTCGGGTATAAGGTGTCATGTTTGCATTAGATCTGCTCAGCACTAAGAAAAACAGTTGGAAACAATAAAAATTATGATCCATTACATGAAGAAATTCTGTACACCGAATAAAACAGTAGTACTGATAAGCCATTATTTTTCTTGGAAGAGTTGCAGCTTTCATGATTCACAATCTTTATGCATATCATGCACACTCATGACTTCTTTTCCTTGACTACTTTTGTTTGGGCAATTGCGGCTATCATGAAACCCTACTTGGTTGCACGTCTTGCACATGCGTGCGACCTTGGCCTTGGCTTCTTTGTTCTTCTTTTTCTGCTCTTCCCCATTCACCTCCTTTCCTCTCTTTATTCTTTTACTTCTTCCTACCGAACGTACATCATTTGGCGGGTGTATGCTAACTTGAGTAGGAATGTTGCAGCCAATAAATGCCTCATATTCCTCTTGCCGAGTGTGCTCGACTGCTGCAGGAACCTTTTGATTCAGAGGACCCTCAATGCTCAACACACTTGAAAGTAAAAAGTTCATGCCTTCATCTGATTGTTTGGCTATTTGAATTAGATCTTCCAACTTGTTGCGTACGGTAGAAATCTTCTTCCTCGCAGCTGCGTCCAAGGAGTCTGTGGGCTTCTCTTCTAGAAGATTTCCGTGTACATCGTAAACCCTTTCTCTAAAAACAATAAGTAAATGTCAGTCATATGATTTGCAAGAAAGTAAGAGTAGCAACAGTTATCATTTTTCGTTTGTACCTTTTACACCTTTTCTGCCATCTTTCCATAATATAGAAGGATGGAAGCTCTTGTTGATTTTCAATCCTCATTACTTGGATGATATGACGACATGGAATTCCGTGGGACTCAAATAACTTGCACGAACAATTGGCTATCATGGTTGTCATGTCGTACCGGACCTCCCTTACCTTACTATCACCGGTTCTGAAGGTCACTACTTTTTGTCCCTCATCTTGTGTAATGGTTTGAACACAACAATGGTCTCTAGCAGAAATAATTTGTTTCTGAAATATCTCAAACACCTCATATGTGAATACTTCACTGCCTTGTTTCTCAATTGCCCATGGTGTCACTAATTGAGGTATCCTATGAATGCTTGAGTTGTCCGCAATTAACTCCTCTTGACGTTGGCATTCCAAAGCCGTGTCAAACCGAAGCCAGAACTCAACAAGTGTAACCTTGCGATGGATGAAACGGTTAAAAAATGAATTTGCACTTTCTGACCTTGAAGTAGTTCGGAGAATGCCTGCAAGTGATACATCCATAAAGTAGGCTGGTATCCATGACTCTCGAAGGTTGAACCTTGTCGTAAACCACTCATTATCCTCCAAACCGTAGTCTGAAATTACAGAATTCCACTCTAACTGAAACTCGGACGGGGTTTCTGAACCCCATACACATGCGTTCATCCTCTTCCAAAACTGAGGTTCTTCTCTGATCACTGGCCCAACCTTTTCCGGAAGTTTATCCATTATATGCCACATGCACAACCTGTGTACGATGTTGGAAAAAACTCGATCAATAGCATTCTTAATGCTGCGAGCTTCGTCGGTTATGATGAGCTTTGGCGCTTCACCTCCCATTGCCCTCAAAAAGGTCTCAAACAACCAAACATATGACTCCTCCTTCTCATTTAGTAAGAAAGCAGCACCAAAGAACACACTTTGTAAGTGATGATTAACTCCTGTAAATGGTGCGAATATCATGTTATACTGATTAGTAGTATATGTAGAATCAAATGATACCACATGCCCGAAGTGTTTGTAGTTCTTCCTACTTGTGGCATCTGCCCAGAACACATACATCAAATTTCCTTCATCACTCACAACAAAATCATAGAAAAAGGCTGAATTAACTTCCTGCTTTCTGGCTAGCTGCGAAACAAACATTTGGGCATCTGCATTCCTGATTTTATACCTAAGGTCACGGTAGTAATTTTGCAAGTCCCTCTTCATGCATCCAATATTTTCAATCCCGCCCTCGCTAACTTGGAGGAGTCTATATGCCTGGCATGTGCCAATGCTTGCTTTGTGGCATGTGTATAGTGTATTCTTTGCCCTCTCACTAACTTGACGATTCGATCTGATCAAGTGACGCTTATCAGGTGATACGAGACCATGATTGTGCTGCTCAACCCATGATTCTATTTTGTAGGTATCATTACCACACAACTTCACAAAGATATGTGCATCACAACCACATCTTGTGGCAGTGTTCTTACGCCTTTTCTTTGACGGATCACCAATTTCTTTACCCTTCTCGGATTTGAATCCCTCCCTGTTACACATGTATCGTTTAGTGCGAATTACTTCATTTTCTAACTTTTTCTGCTGTCCAACACGAACACCAAAACCAGATTCGTGTGCATAGCCCTTATAGAACTTCTCCACGGCCTCCAATCCTTCAAATGTCATCCCTAATTTAGGCTTCAAAATATCTTCACATTCAGGTGTAAAAGACGAACACTTCAAGATAAACAATGAATCAGTAACCACCAGAATGCTAACCGGACCAAATACAACAATGGTAGGTGAAAACAATTTTCTTACAGAGAGAGGAATGTATGCTTTCTTTATGGGTGTGCTAAATCTGTCCTCGTTCAGCTGTTGTTGCAAATTATTCATAGATTCCATTGCTGCAGAAACATGTAAATACAAGCCTTTAAAAAAAGAAACACTTATGTACAATGTATGTAAAGTCTGATTTTTATCGTTAAACTAGAGCTAAGGCAATTCTATCTGCCTATGCCTACAGCGGATGACTCTGTGTGCTGTCAGATTAGGAATCCTAATCATGGCTTTGCAATCCACGCCACCTGCAGTGAGTCCAGTTTAATTAAGGGGTTGTAGCTAGCTGTTTGGTACGTAGCTGTTTGGTACGTAGGAGAGCTACCTTCGTACGTGGAAATCGCTAGCTACTTTGCATTGGAAAGAGATCGAGAAAATCGCTAGCTACTTTGCATTGGAAAGAGATCGAGAAAACCTGACGTACATACCTCGCCGGAAAGTACACGCCGAGTCGCCGAGCCGTGTCGGAAGGTCGGGCTGAAGCAACAGCTGCCAAAATCTGTGTCCGTCGAAGTTAGGACGGCGACTTCTCCTTCTCTAGCTGCTCGGTGCCGCCATTGTGATCGAAACCAACAACTACACCCGATCGCTGGGAGGAACGTGGGTATCGGGCGTCTGGTTTTGTCGACCTTCAGGGGTGCTTGTGCAAATTGGCAGGGCTAAGTTAGGAGGCTGCGGGCGTTTTTTCACAAGATTACACGGGTATCACCCATAGTGCTACGATTCTGATCAGGTGGTCGTAATGTCTTCAGATGCAGGGGTACACAAACCAAGCAGATGCATAAGATACGACGCCTATATATATATATATATATATATATATATATATATAGGGAAAATGGTTTCTACTCCCGGGTGTAGCTACACCCACATCTCATATACTGCCGTACGGAGATATGTGTCATACTTTTTCGTTCTGAGTACGTTCATATACTATATCTAAGATACTCCAAAACAAGTTTCGTGAAAATTATAAAATCGAGCATGTATTTTGCACTATATATTTAAAATACCTATATATATGTACGTATAAAAGGAGTATGTAGAAAAATTACACATACTACATAAAAAGTAGTATATATACTCCCGAAATAGTAATATATACTGCATACTATATGTACATACTCTCCGGTATGATAGATACTACATACATCATACTAAACACATATGGGTGTAGCTACACCTGGGAGTAGCCTGAATTTGTTCTGCCGTACGGAGATATACGGTCGCGCTATTTGACTCCAGGGAGCAAAATATTATTCTGCACCCGAGCCAACGTACACCCGCGATACGGCGCGGCAACCAGCCCACGGGCTTGTTGCCCATTTGCATGTGACGTAAAACCAGCCATAAAATTGTGCATGCAACGTAAGAAACCGGAAAACGTGAGACCAGCCACACGTCCCGAGAACCCATGAAGTTTTTTACGAACCAACGACATAAGAAAATTTGCATGCAATGTAAGTTTTTCAGGAACCAACGACATAATAAATTTAAATGTAATGTAATGAAAGGTCCAAGAAGCCAACGTCGTAAGTTTGTGTATTTTTATTACAACGCGGCATAGTCTGTATTGCAAATTATTGACTTAATTATAGTAATGATGCCCGATTCTTAGATGACATCACAATTAGTATTACGACGTGTTGTAAGGGATCGGTACCATTAATTAAAGGCATGTAAAACAGATCCACCGTGCACATGTGTCTAAGAATTACAAGCTTGGTCTCATGTTCCTAAGAACAAATACCAGCACGTACGGCTAACATGCCTTTCAGAAACAAAAGAAATAGCAAAATGGCAATCTAAGAAATTGATGACTCAGCGCAAATTATGTTATTACATTAATTCCATCACAAATGGCTTGATGCTTTATTTCAAGGCACCTCGTCACTAAGTCAGCAACCTTACTGGAATTTGCACACACACACACATTTTGGTCGAAGGAAACTTCTCCTTTCTTCATATGCATTATTTTGTCAAGCCTTCCAGTCCACTTGCTCACCATTAGTCCGAACTTGAACACCTTATAACCTTCCAAGGGCCCCGAACACAAACATCCGTCACCACTGTCACCACCTTCTTGTGATGACAAATCTGCATTAAAGGTGAAGCATCTCTTCTTGTGATGAAAAATCTGCATCAGTTCCACGAAGAAGTTAACGTTGGTTTTGAAGATCAAGAGGCTGAATGGAAAATTGAATGAGATGGGAAAAAATAACATGGACATTCAGAACATGATATCCAAGAATGGAGAGGACCACCATATTGAGCTAGATGCTAGCTGAACAGTTCGAAAGAAAAGAAGAATTGCAAAAATGGCCCGGAAACAACGAATACAGAGCTTACAGTAAGTGTTGTATCAATCATGAAAGCATAGACCATATCGGTACATAAATCTGAAACTAGTGTTATTGTATGAGATGTTTTACTAAATCAGAATATATGCCAAAGTTCCTGTAGTAATTTTGTGCCAGTTTAGTTAAAAATCGCATAAAAAGGTTACAGTATAAAATATAAAATATATAAGTCATGAATCCATAAACACTATAAGTTCGTAGTATAACCCCTTACATAGTACTGCAAATCTGCATAAAATTGTCTAGATTGAAGGGTTAGCATGGGTGATTACCAGAAAAGAATGGACGACCACCATGCCTCACATCGAAGCACCAGCGTGCTCCGCCCTCCTTGAAAGACCCACAGCAAGGCTGAGGCCACCAGCCGCTCACCATGGTGCCGCTGGCAGACACCACATGCCCTGCTACCCAAACAAGATGCTAATGCCGCCCGCAAGCATTAACCACTTGCAATGCACCGCTCACCACACCGCCGATTCAGCCAGCCGAGAAGGAGGTCACCGACTCCACCCACCAACCAAAGGAGAACATAACTTCTTTTTCGGTGTAAGAAGACCTTAATAAATTTAGTACAAAACAATAAGACAACATCAAGAATATAAGAACCTACAAGAAACATACACAAATATAGTTCAACAAAAAGCAACATAAATTATCTCAGAATGTTTTGTCCAGCAAATGAGTACTCTACGGAAAGTTACATACTCTACAATTTGCATATAGTGACTAACTCAAGATTACTGACACAATAAGCTCATATGTAAATGCAAGGTTGCTGCACCAAAACACTACAACTAGTTGCTATTTGAAGTTGAAATTATAAATACCAAACACTGTTACTACCGAGGGCTCATGGGAGAGAAAATCAATGGAATTCCTGAAGAAAATTATCAACACTGTTTGGAAACAAATGCCTATCTCTTTGAAATCAAATATTGGTATCTCCATGAGAATTATGAGACAGTGGACGAACATACCAATGAAATTAACAATTAGCCACTACACAAAGTGCAAGCTGACGTAAAATTGCAAGGGCCTACATCACCAGTTCGTGGCCATGTGCTAGTGTTGTGGCACAACATATCAGTCTATCTATCGCGAAAGCGGAGCCCTAGAAAAATCATCTCAAAATGAAAAATGAGCTAAGAGAATTGTCCATAGCATATTCTTAGGTTGTTTCCCTAAAGCAAATGCTCTAGTAGACTCGTGGATGCAGAATAGCTTATTACTACTTATCCATAACTGTTCATATCCTTGTAAAATCAATACTGAACATAAACATAATTAGGCCATACGGATCCTAATCATTTGCACGATTAGCAGAATCTAGCAGCTAAGACTGAAAATAACTAGCATCATACAATACCAAAGCAGGCATAAAAACTACTCTGCATAATTTGTCTTGTCACGGAGAAAGGAACAGGATGGCACCATACCTTAATTCGAAGGCCATGGGCGTGCTCTGCTCCTACCTCTGTTGAAGGAAGCCGCCCACAGCCCACCGAGATGCCGAAGCCGCCGTGCAGAAGGTAGACTGGTCAAGGACGGGTAGCAGGTGGTCGACCTGGGCGTGGCGCTTGGGGAGAGCTCCCACCAGGGGCAAACCGTGCGGGAGAACAAGGCAGCTGACCACCCGCAGCTACCTCCAACCTGCTCACCATGCCGACGCTGCCGCCGATTCGGCGGCCGAGTACAACTCGCCATCACCACCGATTTGGCCGGACGACCATGACAGCGCTGATTCGGATAGCCCACCACCACGAGTTGACCCGCTACTCCCCTGAGTCCGCCCGCCGTCGCCTGCTAGCCGTCGTACGGGCACCCTCTCGCCGCCGCCGTGTCTCAGATCCACTTAGCAGACCTCTCGCCTCCGGATGCACTCGAATAGAAACTAGGACGTAAAAAAAACAGTCGAGGTTGGGCAACGGGCTAGCTACCAAACGCCACGAGCCCACGCCCTTTAATTTAGAAAATGAACCGTCGACGTAAAAATCTAGAGAAAATTATGACATGGTTGGAGCCAGCGTCTGGTACGCCCGGTGGCCCGTCCGGCTCACTGGACCGACCCAGGTGCAAAATTAGTAATTCTACACCCAGGGTGTCTAATAGAGTTTCCCTATATATATATATATATATCAACGCGGATTTCCTACCACTGGTGGTAGCTACGCATGCCTTTAGGATCGTCTGATTTGTGTGTCGTGATTCCCACCGCCGTTTGCATCCGTTACCTAGTCCGCCTCTGCTAACCTTCGCTGGCCACAAACTGCTTTTGTCTGTACAGCAAACAAACCACCCCACGAGCCCAACCTCCGAATGGAGCCGGCTAGGTGATCCAGGCGTTGACCGCTACTAGTGCAGGTTCCTCGAGACAAGAAAAGAAAAATAAAAAAGCCGGCCCGGCGAGGACATCCTCCAGCGATTCCCCACCCGTCCGTTCCGGCAGGATGGCTCGTCGCCGGTCACTTTTTCACTCGTCCATGGCTTAGGAATTGGGACAAAACTCACTAATGAGATTCTGAATCCTAGATCCGTCTCACTTTTGTGGTTTGAAAACTCAAAACTGAGGAACGCTGGATGCAATCAACGAGTAGCAGCAAAAATGCAAGAGAAAAACGAATCAAGCAGTGCGAAGGGAGTGAGGGGCAGCTCGAGCACCCAGCCGAACACATCAAGCAGTAGGCAGGGAGTGAGGAGCAGCTCGAGCGCACAGCCGAACACATCGAGCAGCAAGCATCGGAGCTCCTCCTATCCGCCTACGGACAGACCACGGACGAGCACGCACAGGACGGTCTCCCACGCGCCGCCGGCCGGAACCGCAGCGCTGCACCTCTACGCGTCGTGGTTGATTGTGAAGGAGGCCACGCGCCGCCGGCCGGAACCGGGCAACCCTGCTTCTCCTTCAGCGTCGGCAGATGACCGGAAACGACCGATTCCAGCGTCTGCAGCCCGCCGTGGATGACGCGGTGAGCCGGTCGGCCGGGATTTGAGCGCGCGGGCGCGAATGTGGTAGAGGACGGCTCGCCAGCTGCACAGCGCCCCCGCTCTGTGCTCCTTCGCGGTGGCTGGCAGCTTCTCCCGTCGCGGTGGATGCAGTGCGCCTCCACCTCCGTTGACCCGCCGGCGGCGGTTCCCCTTTACCTCATAACCTCGCCGGCTCCTTCCTCCGTCAAGCACCGTGGAGGCGCGCGGTGGGCCACGCCGGCGAGCAGGACAGGGACGGGGAGCCCGGTCGTCGTTCCCCACCCGTTCCAGGCTCGATTCTCACTCCCGGCCATCCGCACGTCGCGCGGGGGGGGGGGGTACGCCATCCCCAACCTCGCTCACGGACATGGAGAAAAATTATGCGGCGGCGGCTGACGGGTCGGCGGGGACGGGACTCGAGGAGCCGATGCGATGTGGGCCGTCGACGCAAGATGCCACGGGATCCGGTCGGGGGCGCGGCGGTCAGGTGATGCAGGTGTCGGGAAGCCGGGCGGCGTGGGCGCGACCCTGGAGCTGGAAGCGAGCCCGGCGCACGGCTGCTCGGGCCCCACTCCGACCACCCACGCGCGACCCTTCCTCCTACACTCGCCAACGCCGACGCGGATCTCTGCGGCCAACCCGTCTGCGGCGCGCAGTTGGGCGGGAAGGACGAGTACGTGGGAGATTGGGTATCCTCCGGCGTGTGTCTCCACAGCCGTGCGCCGTGTCGTCGTCGGTGAGGATGGACGCCGGCGGTTCCGCCCGCCGTCTCGTCCGATGCGGGGTGGGGGAAAATGGGGAGCGTGATTGGAATATGGTTTTTTTTCTATGACCGATTTTGTACCGTGCGGGTCGGGGGCGGTGGAAACTGGACGACGCAGTGCTAACGCCGTTAGCTAAATCCATCGGTGGAAAATGGTCTATAGGGTGATTCAACGAATGGATTCGGGTGCGTAGCTAGCACAGGTGGTAGCCCACTATTATTGATATATATATATATATATATATATATATATATATAGGGAAAATGGTTTCTACTCCCGGGTGTAGCTACACCCACGTCTCATATACTGCTGTACGGAGGTATGTGTCATACTTTTTCGGTCTGAGTATGTTCATATACTATATCTAAGGTACTTCAAAACAAGTTTCGTGAAAATTATAAAATTGAGCATGTAGTTTGCACTATATATTTAAAATACCTATATATATGTACGTAAAAAAAGGAGTATGTAGAAAAATTACACATGCTACATAAAAAGTAGTATATATACTCCCGAAATAGGAATATATATACTGCATACTACCTATATGTACTCTCCGGTATGTTAGAATAGCTTGTTTCAGCTGATGCAACTGTCACGGGCATAGTAAATAAGATCCGATAAGCAAAATACATATTAGGATAACAATCTGCATCGCTAACAATCTAAATCATCTCCATAGTGGAGAGTGTTTTATATGGCAAGGTCAACAACAGAATACTTAACTAAGAAATTAGATCATTTAACTCGATATCACATTTCTTATCTAGAGAGAAAATATTTGCAAATATAGTGCAACTGTCCTTAGTTTGATAACCATCTATTGACTTCATATTTGTTAAAATCATTAAAAATCCTAATAAACTTCTGAATGACTGTAATTTTTCAAATCTACTCTTCAATTGACATATCTAAGACAATGAATCGCAAAAATAACTAAGTTGTGGCGGACGAGCGACCACACGCGAGTGGACGAACGGTGGCTGAAGCAGACAAGTCGATGGTCGATGTGATCCGATCCTAAATCATTAGATTTACGCACGTACATAAGGTCCTAAGTCGATCACCTCCTCGCCAGCCGTGCTCCTCCAGCTCTCCGAGTAGGAGTAGTTACGAGTCAGCTTTCAGACCCAATTTCTCGTGATGAGATTTTCAATTACCTGGGACGATCCTATTAAACTATTAATTGATATATTCATAGAAAAAGCTACGAGCTAATGAACCTATTAAGCTAATTTTTTATTTGCATGCATATAATCTAATCCAACTAACACATACCTAGAATGGTCCCCCAAGTTTTTTGGGTCCGGGGTGGCCGCCCCTCTCGCCCCCTCCCCCTCAGGACCGGCCCTGTCACACAAGAGAAGCTCATAGCCTAACCCACACAAACAGATATAGTACGTGCAGCCTATAGCTGACACATGTTTGTCTCGATGCTACATTTCACTTTGGGTAGTGTTCGGTCAAGACCGAAGCCCGAACCGATTTATCTGGGAACCGAAGTGTCGGTTACCTAAATTCGAAATGACCGATCGGTGCCGACGACGATTCATCGCTTGTAGTTACAGGACGTACGTTAATTTTTTTTTGCACTAGTATCTAGGTTAGTTGAAAAGCCACGTTCATCGCTAGTAGGTTTCGTAGCTACATTTTTTTTTCACTCGTACGTACGTTAGTTCAAAAGCCTAGCGACGTTCGCTCCAGGCATTTTAGTCTAGAAGAAATGGGCCTTTTTCTTTCGTTTTAATTATAGTTTTTGTGTCCAATTTTTATGGAGTCATGAAAATATTTTTATTCTTTTTTAAATGTTCATAAAATGAAAATTTTCTATATTAGAAAACCAAATTGAAAAAATATGGAAATGATGAAACAAATTTTGAAAATGATATAAATTTTGAATGAATCGGGACAAATTATAAAAATGAATAAACTTTGAATTAGAATATATTTTAAGGGTGAACTATTTTTTAAGTGGTGAACAATTTTTGAAAATGAACAAATTTTGAATCTGAACAGATTTTGAATAAGGACAATTTTTTGAAATAAACAACTTTTTAAAATAGTGGACAATTTTGAAAATGAACAAAATTTGAATCAGAAACCAATTTTGAAAATAAACAAAATTTGAATCAGAATAAATTTTGAAAATGAACAAACTTGAATCGGGTGACAACAAATTTTGAAAATAGTGAACAATATTTGAAAATGAACAAATTGTCAATTTTAAACAGATTTAATAATGTGAACTTTTTTAAAATTTGAACGATTTTTTAATTTGAACAATTCTCAATTATAAACATATTTGAGTGTGAACAGATTTTAAATCTTACCGTATTTTTATTTAAACATTTTTAAAATTAGAACAAATTTCAAAACAAATATTCAAATAAAGAAAAATAAAACTAAAAACAAATAATAAAACATAAAAGAAAGGAATAAAACGAAAATAAAAAACGAAAAATAGAAAAGAAAATGTGAAAATGAGACCATAAAAGTGTATAAGACGGATGGTAGACACGAATGTCGTGTGTAGCGCAGTGGTTGCCTTCAATGATCACGGAAGATCGCTGTCGCGGGTTCGAATCCCCAACCCTTTTCTTTTCTCGGTATGAAATAATTAACGGGCCGACCCGTTTGCATGTCGCGTACGCGGGCGAGTCATTGTATCGGCTCGCTATAAGCGATACTAGTTGAATGCCCGTGCGTTGCTACGGGTTGTAATTTTTTTTATCACACATGTAAACATTATATACTGAAATTCCCATATATATAAGGAGATAGTCATAGCATTATAAATATAATAAGATGCCATGGAACAACAATTAATCTTACCCAAAATACAATTAGCAAAACATCATTGCACTTTACAAAAGTATGTGCCGCGTGAAGCATCTGATTTTTGGGTGAGAAATACTACCCACATACGACGATCACATCCCTCTTATTTTTTCCTCGCCGTAAAGTAAACATAATCCACTTCAAAAGTTCGTATGTAATCGATCCATGCATATCGACCACCTTAAGCTAAAAAAATATTGCTCTTTCTATTTTTGAAAGTAGCGGAGAAGAGATTTGTGTTTGATTTGAAGAGTTGATTTCGTCTTTCTGAAAAGAAAATGGAGATATTTATATTGATACTTCTGTTGTACACATGTCAATTCAAACTTCACAATGTATATCATTTCATGGGCTGCAGACTGACTGCTTATCCTGAATTAACTCATCGGGTGAGCAGACTGGTCATTTAGTAGAAGTGTATCCCCTATTTTCACCATCTTTAACTATGTTTCTTTGACAAATGATAGAAAAAGCAGCGCATATAATGAAACCATTTGAGGAAAGCTTCATGTGGCTTATTCATGAACAGCTTTTTGTAATCTATTCATGAACAACTTTTCATACATGATTTCATGGTTTCAAGAATAATGATACATGGACCAAAAAATGGCATCCTCAATTTGCTCTATCCAATAGGGGCATCTTCTGCAGTAAAATCAAATGTGTCTATGCTATCTCAAAAGAAAAGCAGGAAATAAACTATTAGAAGAATAGACTGATTATGTCACCATCCTTCTCCCTTGCTGCTTTGAGCATACATAGCTGAAGAATTCCAAGTGTATGTGGACATATCTTGGTTAAGAGGAGGAAGACGCAGGTTTGACATTCTGATACCTTATCAATTACTCAGTAAAGACCTCATATACACGACATGATGTCCGAATCTAAGAAGAATCACACAAAAATAAGAAAAATGAGTTCACACACAAATCACACAAAAATAAGAAAAATGAGTTCGCGCACATCACTGAAGTGATGGGACTACATTGTATGTATGCAGAATATAGTCCAAGGTGTTGGACCACCTTGTTGCATCGTCAGTTTGCTGCATGGCAGTGGTTCTGGCCTTTGGGTTTTAGTCAGAATGTTCTTTCTTTATTGTTTCAGAACAAAAACTTTTAAATAGAAGGTAAGATGTCTTCATAGAGAAGTAATCCATATAACAGGCGGTGCACGCCATCCCCTTCATGTGTCTCGTCTGCCTGATCCACTTGGCCAGCGTCGGCTCGCCTGGCATAAGAAAAATGAGTTCACACACAAATCACACAAAAATAAGAAAAATGAGTTCACGCTCATCACTGAAGTGATGGGACTACATTGTATGCATGCAGAATATAGTCCAAGGTGTTGGACCACCTTGTTGCATCGTCGGTTTGCTGCATACCAGCGGTTGTGGCCTTTGGGTTTTAGTCAGAATGTTCTTTCTTTCTTGTTTCAGAATAAAATATTTCAAATAGAAGGTAAGATGTCTTCATAGAGAAGTAACCCATATAACAGGCGGTGCATTGGCAATGGGGCCCCGAAACCCGCAAACCCGACGGGCACCCGCCCTAAATGGGGAGGGTTTGGTAAAATGTTCGACCCGCCAGGTCTAATGGGGAGGGTATGGGGGTGGCAAACCCGTACCCGCATACCCGCAGACCCGCTCTAACTCCTAATCATATCCCTAATTATCCTATGCCTAACCACACGTCCACGAGGTATGGACCACAAACCTCACACTTCACATGGACGCGTTGGAATCTAGAGTCCCAAACATAACACATGTACACACGTGTCTATTTGCACCAACATCATCCCAATATTTCATTGTTTTAGTCCCCACATGTGTCGGTGTCGCTACTTAAATGGGTACCCGTTGGGGCCCCGAACCCGGCCGGGTCGTGGGTCTGGTAAGAAATGAGACCCGACAAGTTAAATGGGGCGGGTATGGGGGGCGCCGACCCGGCCCCGAACCCGGTGGGTGCCATCCGGAGGTGCATGCCATCCCCTTCATGTGTCTCGTCTGCCTGGTCCACTTGGCCAGCGTCGGCTCGCCTGGCACACGGCTGGTCCACACATGCGCGCAGGGCACCAACGGCCGGGCGCGGGTGTTGTGGATGGCGCAGCTTGCGTCATCATGTTTCTTCTCCCTAGCAGTGCTTTCCGGAACGGTGAGTCCTCCTAGCTGGTTGGATGCCTGCTAGAACCCATTCCTGCAGTAACCAACCTCTCGTCAGAATCAAATCCAGATGAAAATCTTGCATAAGAATTTTCAATCACTTCGCATACCTGAAGCACCAGACCAAAATTATTTGCCATCTACAATTCTGAAAATACAATATTCAGTCAACCGAGATGTTTCTAAAAATTTATAGCAGCACAATTCAGAACTTGAGAGACAACCAGATGGAGACAAGAAATCAGATATAGCCTTCATGCTTCCAATGACATCTGTGAGTAGCAAATCGTAATGGGCAGAGTTGTTAGTACATATAGTACTCGAAAGGCAAGAAATCAGCTAATTACACTAAGCAATAAAACATAAGAGCTAGAAGCGGTCATGGAACCTGATTTTAAAATACTAAATGGTGTCTACCAAATCCAATATCGTAACTGAGCAAGAAAGAAATGTGTGGACATAAACATAAGCGAAGAAGCAGGAAATAGAAGATCATGTTGGTTCAGTTAGAAGAGGTCCATGACAACATGTACTTTACTAAACGGCACTGCATGCTAATGTAGTTCGTTTTATCTGAACATCAAGTAATAGAGCGATTGAAACCTTTCCTTTGCCGGTTGCTAATTTAGGGGAACAAATAATCAAGCGATAAATTTAGGTCGAGAGAACAATTGAAGATCGTATGCCTTTACCCTTGGCAGACATAGTATCTTAGGACTTGGGAACGCGATTAGTTGGCGACGCGGTCGTGAGAACCGTGGAGCTCACAATTGTTGCAGATGCCGTCCATTGCCGATTGGACCTTGGGACGTAAGGCTAGAGAGAAGTTGGAAACCTTGCCAGCTCCATCCGCACGAGGGAGATGAGGGCCCGAAGAGATAAAAATGTCTCCTGCAGAGCTGCTGCTCGCCGTCGCCCGAGATCTGTTGCGAGCTGTTCCAGCCTGTCTGGAAGATAAGAGAGGAGTGAAACAATATGTAGTACGGCCGGATCCTCCCCGATGACTCGTAGTCGAGGCCCTCGACCAGGAGGCGCGCGACGGTGTGAGGGCGAAGCTGGGAGGAGAGAGACAGCGAACAGGACGCATGGCTTGAGACAGCGGCGGCTGGGTGGAGGAACCCTAGCTCGCCTCGCTTGGGATTTTGAATTGACTGACTGCTCGGGATCAAGAGGTATGGGCCTTTCTTTGGACCCAAAAGCGCGATGAAATGAAAAGTTGTAGCGAGCGAGGCAGGCGAAGCGAGCCAAGCGGACGACGACGTACGTACCATACCAACCATCACGACCGCAGACTCCCATTTAATAGTAAAGATATAGGGTCCGCGGTACGAAAACGACAATGAATGAAGCAGGTTTCTGCCGGGAGCTGTTCCGGGCTTGCAGCCTCGCACAACAAGCACACAACAGACGTGGGGCTTTCCTGGGCTTTGCGTGCGCGTGTCCGCGGTAGTTGGTTGCATGAGCAACCTCCCGACAGCATGGTTGGATCTCATTGCTAGCACATCCATTGATAGAAAAAAGGGGGCTAGAACTGTAACGAATGAAAAAGGAGTGGAATGAACTGGTCCTTTCATTGATCATCAAACGGGTATTTATACAGGGATTCACGTCCGTTCGGGACGACAGTTACAAGTGAAGGCATCTCTTAGATATGTCGGTTTGTATGAGGAGGTGCTTGTTCGGGTGAATAGGCGTCGGTATAGTGGAAAGGCGTCCGTTACGAGAGACATGTATGTACGGCGCTTTGGGCATACTAGCAACCGTTTAAGACGGTTGTATCTATTCCTAACACTCCCCCTTGCACAAAGCTACATCTTGTATGTCTTGTATCCCTTGTATACTCTTGCGAATATTTTCCGTTGTCTTGATGATCTCTGGAATCGGTAATCTCTCTTCCAAAAACCCTGTGGGAAAAATATGAAGAGAGTAGTGTCTACGATATGTTGCTAAAACTCCTTTAAACCCGGTGGGAAAATAAGGAAAAAATGATGCAACATATGATTGTTATTGTCTCTTTGATAACTCATATAAGAAACCCTTACAAAAGGAAAAATTCATAGGCGAGTTTAGAGAACAATAAATATGTCTTGTGAACTTCCTTTAAAAACCTTAGTGAGGAAAACAGGACGTATGACATATGATAAGTTGATAATTTCTCCCCCAAAAACCCTTTGGAAAAATTGTGAGGAGAATAATATTTGATATGTTGTTAAAACTCCTTAAAACCCAATGGGGAAAAATAAGAAGAAAATAATACAACATATAATGGTAATTGTCTCTTTGATAACTTATATGAGAAACCTCGGAAGGATAAAACTCATTGGAAAGTTTAGAGGACAATTTATATGACTTGTATATATCCATTAAAAACCCCGGTGGGGAAAATAGGATGTATGACATATATTCTTGTGTTGATATTACCTCATTAAAAACCTTGATGAGAACCTTGAGAGTAAACTCATAAAGGGAAAAAGAGTGTAATATAATGTTTGAACATGTTATAATTCAGGAAGAGACTCCCCCTGATCCTTGCAAATTAGGTGCAATAAGTCTGGTGATATTGCTTTA
Source organism: Alopecurus myosuroides (assembly GCA_028641055.1). Lineage (NCBI taxonomy): Eukaryota > Viridiplantae > Streptophyta > Magnoliopsida > Poales > Poaceae > Alopecurus > Alopecurus myosuroides. The sequence continues at coordinate 347,521,786 of CM054061.1, forward strand.
CATAACATGTTTGCATCTTAGCAACACAATTATTATTATCTTTGTAGATAATAGTTAGTGGTTCAATACAACCAATACCACATGCATGTTGGATGTGGTTTATCATTCTGTAAAGCCACACATATAGATGTGAAGCCTTGTATTTAAAATTGATAGGTGATGGTAGCCATTATATTCCCTTTGAAGTCAAGAATGGAATGGCAAACCCACCATTTAGGTACATGAAGCCTATTAGTGATCTGGCATCGTGGGGATCGTATAAGTAGCCAGTATCAGCGCATCCGATGATATTGGAGTTAAGATTTCTCTAAAAGTTTACAAATAGGTCAAGATATTTGGTGAGATATCAAAAGATACTCTTGTTCATGTCCACTAGTGTTAGGTCTAATGGAACTAAGATATGGAATATTATCTCCCAACATCACTTCTCCGTCTTCCATGGGTTTGAATGTATGTTTCTCTATGTCTAGATATTGAACAACCATAGAGTTTGGATGGATATGACCCATATTTGAATTTCTCCAATAATTTCTGGATATAGGAAAATTGGTGTACCTAGCTGTTGAGTGAAGGTGCTCAAATTGTAGCTAAAGCAAAATTTGGTTTTATTTATATCCTTCATCTTAGATTCCGTCTGAGATGATTACGTGCTTCATCAACGTAAACTTATTTGGTGAATATCCTATTGAGGATTTCTTGATTAACACGTGTGAGCAATCATCATTGTTAGAGTAATCCTTTTGTATAAGGAACTCTCTAAGTCGGTTGTACCAAATTTGTTCCGACTAATGTAAGTCATGTAGTGACTTACTGAGTTTACACTATGCATGTTGTGATTTGTATTTGGATTCAGAATTAGGATTCCCTTAGGGAATCTATATGTCTGAATTGAGTGACATACGAATATATATAGTCACTCCATCTATCAACTACATAAATAGATGATTTGTACCGCCATAGAGACAAGTTATCGTAAAGTGATTTCACTTGTGTCTGGAGAATAGATTTGGGTATCTGCGTGAACCCTTATGCTACATGCCTTGCTACTGACTCACCACCTTATTGCTGGTGTAGGTATTCCTTTTGTGTATACCTTCCTTTATTGAGCAAGGCTATTTCTACTTGGATTGCATCCTTTGATTGAGTCCAGTCCAAGCGAGTGTTCTTCAACTCTACCATGGCCATGGTATTTGGATCCGGTTAGTTCAAAGGTTGTTTGCAATCATGCTTTGAGAAATGCATGTCGACATTTGTAGGCTTTTAGTAATATGATCCTATAGAATGTATATAGTTGGTGAAATCATGTTTACCCTTGGTGACTCTTCGTGTTTTCCCAATACGGTCGAGTCTAGGTATTCCGATATCCCAGTCATTGTGTGCACTGTTGAGCTGGGTTGTGGTGGGTTTCCATCCACTGGGTGTATACTACCCATTTTGTGTCTATCAACGTGAAGTTGACTTGCATTTACTGATTAGGAAGGTTTCTTCCTCATTTTCCTTTGTTGCTTGCAAGAAGTTGAATCCTACTTTGTGGCCTTACTTCTCCCCCTCTTGTTTTGAAGATGGAGTTGAGTGGTTTTTGTTGGTACCTCCACTTTTTCTGGCATAATTGTTGTAAGATTATAGGATTTTGTGAGATATTTATAGTCAGTAAATGTATTTGGCAGGCTATTTGCAACCTATTGCAAATTAATTTTCTTGAACGTGAAGTTCAATGTCTTGAGTATGTGAATTTGAGGTAGAAATGTGTCGAATATTTTAATTGATTTCCTGGCATTCTTTTTGGTACTTCAAATCTCCCCCTAATGCCTGGAAATTGTCCTCACTAAACATACTAGCCTTGGATAACTCCCCCTAATACGGGCTTGTGGTATTTGACGGAAATACAGTTGTTCCTCACATAGATCCCAATTTTCAGTGAGGGGCCATAGATGTATGTCGTGGTGGTGATATCGGTATGTAACCGAATTATCGCAGATGGGAAATACTTTGAATTTTCATATACTAATTTTAGAGGAGAGATACTACGATAAGTAGTATGTTGCAGTTGAATTAAATCAGCATCATATGTAATAAAATATTAACGATAGAGAGGGAATATTTATCATATCCGTTGCTTTGGTAAAAAGGAGAAACTCCTCTTAGTTGTCATCATGGGTTTCAATATGGAAACCGTTTTGACAGATATCTCTATATCTTGTTAGGTACAAATTAAATCGAGATACTATAAAGTGTTCTCAATAAGTACTTTTGTACCCTTAGGGAGTAAAATTGTGGTGCGGCTAGGGCCTACAATTATTGTATCGCGTCTAGCGATTGATTAAAATCATTATCTCTTACTAATAGTTTTGAGTATATGATTTCCCCATGTATAGAGTTTGTGGTTACATTGTCCACAAAGATAATTTCCTCTTCCATCGTATTCACTGTCGTAAAATTCTATATATTGAGGTGTAGAATTTTCAGCGATGAAAACTTTCCTTGGATATATAGAATACACAACTTTATTGATAGCAAAGTGTTGATACAATATATATTGTGCTTTACAATATATGATGATGACAACTACAATAATAATATGTTTTATTATAACAATATGATGGATGTAAATATATTATCTAATGGAGGTGATCAACTAGTGAAAGTCCTCGAATACGTCGTTTGATGCATATTCGATCATCATATTCTCCATGTCCTTGGAGTCCTGTCACTGGTAGAAAATAGGCCTATAGTCCCGGTTCGCCAGGGCCAGTAGTCCCGGCCGCGCAACCGGGACTAGCTATGCGCGACTGAAGACCCCCCCTATAGTCCCGCCACTTACGGACCGGGACTAAAGGCCCGTCCACGTGGGCGCCAGGGGTCCGTCGCGGCGGAGGACCTTTAGTCCCGGTTCTTGTGGCTAACCGGGACTGAAAACCTGCGCAGGTTTAGGGTTTTAGGCCCCCTAAACCTGGTTCCTTTTTAATTTGTTTTGTTTTATTTCTTTTATATTTTATTTTCTGTTTTATTTTAATTTTGATGAAGTTTCAGTACACATATATATATATATATTTTACGATACTATATACATGCATATATATATATATGAAATTTCAAACAAGGAGAATTCAATAGGAATATATAATATATATTCAATATCGGGTGACCATATATACAACCTCGAACAAGTTTCCATATTACACAATTAAGATGGATGACCATACACAAATTCGAACAAGTTTCAAAGTACTCAGGGCTGATGCGTAAAATAGTCATCGTCGGTGGACGCATGGTACTCTACTTCCTTATCGATGACATGCCTAAGGAAAAATCCTGCTATTTCCTCTTGAATTGGTCGGAAGCGAGCTTCTGGAGTAAGCGCCCTCCGCAAGTTATTGAGACCCCTCCGCGTGATCTCGTCCTTCTTCCTCTCAGAGATTTCTTTCCGTATGTTCTCACAGACATAGTATCCACATAGACCGGTCCCCGGTGGCTGCTTATCCACACCTTTGACCACATTTTTAAATTGTAGCTGATGTTTGAATCCACCGACATGTCCAAGTGAGAACCGTCTCCAAACTCTACATTGCAAATAAACTTAAATGAACAAGGGAGTTATTAGCTTAGGAAATGAACAAAAGAGACCGATCGATATAGAGCGCAAATGATTGAAAAATAATTACCTTTGCATCATTTTTCTCATGTCGATCCAAAGATCTGTATTTGAATTCATAGAGTCAATGATCAAAACTATGGAGTTGTGAAGATCAATTTTTAGCAGAATCCAGTGGAACCTGCGGAGACGTTACATGCACAGTCATGCATAACTCATCGATTAGACATACCATGCATGGAGTAAACAAAAGAGAATGGGAACATGAGAGAAACACTCACCCAAAATGGTAAGGAAATAGAATATAACTTTTGGATTCATGCTTTTTAAGAAAATTGTACAAGTCTTTCTCCACGTCTTTGGGGTGACGTTCTAACATAGTTCCATTAATGATTTGTGGGTCAATGAACCCAACATCATGGATGAGTCTTATTTTGCATTCCCAAATATTCAATCTGCATAATAGTGTACGCAACAATATAGTTAATTAGGACAATATATATAGTGTAGGCAATGAAGAACGAGATGAGGTAGAAATAAATCACTTACAGACCGTAGAAACTCAGGATAGATTTGTCGAGCTCGCGCAGATTGAACAGCTGGAACAATTCACTCAGCTCAACTGTTACAGAGTACTTTTTGGTGTGATGCTCCTCTGTATAATCCACATACACAAATTCTTTGTCGATCCATGATATGAATTGTTTGTACCAACGTAGCAGACTTTGCATTAGTGGTGGTAGATCCTTTTCCTTCGCAGGCTCGACGAGAGGCCCTTTCTTCTCATATTGTAATGCTACCTCAGCCATTGGCGCATCGTCTAGGCCTAAAAAGAGACGAAGAGACATACCGGACTCGGACGCATTTTCCATGGCAGTAGCTACAGTCAATCCCATTGCTGCCACATCATTTATGACCTCAGGGTCCTGTTCCGGAGCGGCTTTCACTATGAGCGGGCGGATCGATTGTTTACTCTGCATCCCGAGCTGGTCAACTTGTTTCCCGCTTTTTTTTCTTTTTCCTTTTCCTTTCTCCTCCTCAAATATTTTTGCTTTCTCCTCCTCCAATATTTTTGCTTGCTTACGAAGTTCAATATCATAGTATTTAGGCAAATTCTTCTCGGCTTGGGACACTGTTGACAAAAAACCCGTAGCCCACTTGTCTACAATCGGAGGGAATACTTCCTTGGGCTCAGGCTCCTTTAGCGCCTTCTGACGGGCCTTCAATTTCTCAACGTCAGCCTTCACGGCCAATTTGGTTTCAGCATCACTAAGATCCCAAGGCCTTGGGGGGAGAGGCTTCATTGATGGCTCCGGTACCCGTGTGGTCTTAGGTACATAAGGCTCCGGGTTAATAGACCAAGAGCAGGTTCCCTTGCTGTCCGCCTGCTTCTGTTTCTTCGCTGGAGGAGGAATGGGAGGCGACGTCTGCTTATCCTCCGGAGGAGGAATGGGGGGAGACGGCTGCTTTTCCTCCGGAGGAGGAATGGGGGGAGACGGCCGCTTAACCGCCGGAGGAGGAATGGGGGGCGACGGCTGCTTAACCGCCGGAGGAGGAATCGGGGGCGACGGCAGCTTACCCACCGGAGATTGTGGATCGGGGGACGGCGTCGAATGGCGTGAAGGAGGCGTAGGTGAACCAGCAGCAGCACCACCACCACCACCAGCACCTGCACCATCGGAGGGGGGTGGACCTGTTAGCCTTGGCGTCTCGCCTGGAAACAGTATGTACTTCTTTTTCCATAGAATGAACTGGCGCTTGACATCTCCAAGTCTTCTCTCCCCTTCGGGTGTAGCTATGTCAATCTCCAGGTCCTCAAACGCTTGGACTATGTCTTCCACCGTGACACGAGCATAGCCATATGGAATGGGGTTGTTGTGATGGAGTGCTCTAGGTGTACAGGGTAAAGCACTGCCGGTAGCTACCTTCATGGAAATGTTCCCCACGGGATAATGCAGATCACATTCTTTCATCTCCTTTACATCATCCACGGGGTAGTGAGGCTCCGGTGCACGACTCTCGATCATCGGTGCATTAGCACCTGCAGTCGGGGCCTCCGTGGAAGCCACGCTGCTTCTCCGCTGTTGCTGGCTTCCGAGATCCGTTGCATGTTCTTCATGCGGCCCTGCAGCCGACGCTTTTTCTTTCTCAAGTATTCCCGCCACGATCTTCTTCAGCTCACTAACTTCCCTTGCAAGATGCGACATTTGATCTGCAGCCCGGTCCGTACCTCTCTTACGGCTTCTGTAACAGTACGGGTCACCCTCCTGGGAAAACCCTACTTTCCACGACAATCTGCCTTTGCCTCGTATATGTCCTCCGTGTTCAGGATTCCCGAGGGCATGGGTCAGTTGGTCTCTCTCTCTGTTGAACGTGAGCACGCCCTGTTGAGCTTTGGTCATTGTGTCAACAAGGTCTTTTGAGGGAGCAAACGTTTTCTGCCGGTGAACACACTCCCCTGTCTCCGGATCTAGCGACCCCCCATGCCCGTAGCACCACATTTTGGCTCTTTCGTCCCATCCCTCTGTACCTAGACGGATTCCTCTTGCCGTCAGGCCGTCCTCCATCGCCTGCCACTTAGGCGCCGAAACGCGGTATCCTCCTGGCCCCATAACATGATGGTACTGTTTCTTTTCCGCATTAGTCTTATTTTTTTTCGACATTTCCTTGAAATGCTCCGATTTATGTTGCGTCACAAATTCTGTCCAATCATCTCTCAGTTTCTCATGTTGTCCAGTGAAAATCGGAGTCTTGCCCTTGCTGACATATTCACGGAACAATTTTTTCTTGAAGTTCCGGAATGCTTCGGCCATCTTCTGAAAAGCGAACTCTTTGACTATCCTCCTCCTCTGACGTCCACCCGGAACCTCCTCACCGAATTCATCTTTTTTGTTGTATTCCGGAGGAAGAATGAAATGTGCAATAAGCTTTCTAAACATAATCTTTTTCGTTCTCTTGTCGATATAACTGAAACCAACACGTGCTTTCTTTGGCTCCTTCCATTCCTGGACGGTGATCGGGACGGTGTCTCTAACAATGACTTCGCATTGGTTGATAAACTTTGTGGTGTGTTGTAGGGGCTTGCCGGTTTCACTGACTGATTCGATTGTATATGTTTCTCCATCTTTCATCGACTTGGATTTGCCACGCTTTGTCATACTAGATCCGGCCGAGGGCTAAAATAAGAAAGAGAGTCGCGCGCGTTAGTGCATATGTATATTTCAGTAAGTTTGTATCACGAGAGTCCCAATGTATATATATATATATATATACCTCGTCGGAGGTGGTTGTTCTTTGCAATTGGAGATCGTTGTTTGTCGACGGTTGACCTCCGTCATCAATGTCCATTCCTTCACCTCCTTGATCATCGACAATGTCCGTTCCTTCACCTGTTTCATCATCGACAATGTCCGTTCCTCCACGTTCTTGATCATCAAGGTTCAGATAAGAAGAGACTACATCCTCTTGTTGCTCATCTTCTGGCACATAAGGGATCTGGTTGGCTATCATGCCGTATATAATACCTTCAGCCTCCTGATCCGTAAACGGCAAGGCTCCATTGTCCGCCATATGTCACTCCTGTAGACATGCATATAGTAAAAATTAGTTAAGTATAAAGGAGACTTAGCAAATATTACACCTCTTTCTCAAATTGTCCGCCATATGTCACTCCGGTGGAAGAACGATGACCACCGGAGGGGGAAAATCATACTTTAGAGGTGTGTCCAAGATTAGTTTCTCAAATGACTTGGAGAACCCCATAGCTAGGTTGCATTTGCTTTTTTTTTGTCATTTTGGTATATTACACTTAATATTCTGAATTTATTGAATTAAAACTTATTTTCATTATTTTCATGAATTTAACTCAAATTCAAATATGGTCTCATTTTGAACTTTGTCAAACATGATTGAAAATTATATAAACAGATAGCTTACATTTTTGGGAACATTTTGCATATTTTTCCATAATTTTTGGAATTATAAATTAAAAGTTGTTTAATTTAGAAGATTTAGTTATTTTCTGTAATTCCATATACAGTGGGCCCCGCGTGTCACGATGACGTCATTTAAAAAAAAAACTCGTCAACACTTGGCCAGGTGACGCATGATGACGTTACCCTGGCGTGACACTGTGGCCGGCGGTGTGGCAGTTTCTGCTCTCTGTCTCCGGCGATTCCGGCCACGGGGAAGCGTTTCCGGCCACGGGGAAGGCCCGCGGCGAGGGCGGCGTTGGTTCGCGGTCGCCGTTCGAGAGCGGGAGGGCGGCGCTGGTTCGAGAGCGGCGCGAGGCCCGCGGGGAACCTACCGGAGACGGCGACGGGGCGGGGCCGGAGCAGGGCGGAGGCGGTGGAGAGAAGGGCGCGGGCGACGGCGACGGCGACGGCGTGGTACTCTCGCAGGCGACGACGACGTAATCGGGCGACGACATCGGAATCGACGAGCAGGGCGCCGGCGCGAGGAAGACGAGGGTTTGGACTTAGAAATTTTTGGGGCCGGGAATATATAGGGCCAGCCTTTAGTCCCGGTTGGTGTCACGAACCGGGACTAAAGGTCCCTCCGCGGGCCTTTAGTCCCGGTTAGTGTCACGAACCGGGACTAAAGGTGAAATTTTTCGCGGCGTTTCCGTTCCCGCGCAGAACGAGCCTTTAGTCCCGGTTGGTGACACGAACCGCGACTAAAGGTGTTTATTCGAATTCTTTTCCTTTTCCCAATCTTAAAAATACAAATAATATATCAGAAGATTCAGAAAAATAAAACTAATTCTTTTTCCATTCTTACAAATACAAATAATATATCAGAAGATTCAGAAAAATAAAACTAATTCTTTTTCCAATCTTAAAAATACAAATAATATATCAGAAGATTCAGAAAAATAAAACTAATTCTTTTTCCAATCTTAAAAATACAAATAATATATCAGAAGATTCAGAAAAATAAAACTAATTCTTTTTCCAATCTTAACAAATAATATATCAGAAAATTAAGAAAAATAAAACTAATTCTTTTTAAAATCTTAAAAATACAAATAATATATCAGAAAATTCAGAAAAATAACGGAGAGCATAGATGCATGATCTGATATCTGCTAGTCATACTCCTGCCTAGGCCTATAGTACATGTACTCGTACTCGTCGTAGTCGTCGCCGCCGTCGTCGTCACTATCGTCTGACGGTCCTCTGCACTCCCTCGGAGTATCACGACTCCAGGACTGGGCCTGAGGGTAGCGCAGGCGGGGGATATCGCCGGCCCTGATATAGTCCATGACGCTCTGTAGAGTCCGGCCGGACCACCATAGCCGACGACCGGCCTCGGGAAAGTTCCCAGGAGGCAGGTCGTCCTCCTCATACCTGGCGAGCGCCCTCTCACGCCGATTGATGAAGAAGGCATCCCAAGTATGCTGGTTATCAGGATGCCAACTGGGATTCCTCCGCTGCTCCGGCGTGAGCTCGTGATAGTAGTGGTTCGTGATGGCCGCCCGACGCGCCACACCTTGAGCAAGAGGAGTGACCGGCACTCCTCCGGCGCTCAGCATCCAACCGGCGGGAACGTTGTAGCCGCACGGGCAGGGGTAGTTCGAGGCGGAAAGTGCCTCCGCCTGGATGAATTTTAGAGTGGGTACGGTAGAAGCCATGAGAGAGAGTGGTGAGTTTGTATGTGTTTATGCCAATGGTGTGGCAATGCATACATATATATAGCGAGAAGAAAACATCCCTTTAGTCCCGGTTGGGAACACCAACCGGGACTAAATGGGTTAGGGTTTCCTTTGGACCAATCAGATAGAATCACACGGATCGTGTGTTTCTTTAAAGCGCTTGTGAGTCGTTGGATCCGGGGTGTGTTTCTTTCGAGCTGTTGTGAGCCGTTCGATCAGGGCTACGGTGTGTTTCTTTCGAGCTGTTGTGAGCCGTTGGATGAGGTGGTTTCTTAACCGTTGGATCAAAACCCTAGCACAACACTTTGTGAGCCAGAGGACCCTATATATAGCCCATCTTCATACACCGGTCAGTTCATCGAGCAAATACAAAACATCCGGATTCGCCATCATACGTCCTGCCGTGCATTTGGTATGCATATTGCACCCAGTAGCCACGGTGGGGCTGTATGATGGCAATACCGATTGTTTTGTTCTACATCCCCCTTTAAGGTTTGATACATCATATATTCAGTTTATCGAGCAAATACAAAACATCCGGTTTCGCCATCATACGTCCTACCGTGCATTTGGTATGCATATTGCACCGAGTAGCCACGGTAGGGCTGTATGATGGTGATACCGATTGTTTTGTTCTACACCCCCCCCCTTTAACACATCCATCCATGCTATGTGTCAGTGTTCACTTTGAGCTCGGTTAGTAATGTGCAACTATTTGCTTGGTTGTGTTACGGTGGCGCGTGGCGCGGGAGTTGTGACGCGTGGCGCGGGAGTTCTGACGCGTGGCCAGGAGGGCGCGGTATAAACTGTCGCGCCTCGAGCGCGTCTTCTCCTCTCCACGCACCGTCGCGCTTCCACCATGCCTCCGAGGAGGAACAGCACCACCGGCTTTCGCGGCGTCCGAGCACGGCAGAACGGAATGTTCAGCGCAGATATCCGCTGGGGGGACGACCGCATCCCCCTCGGCTCCTTTGCGACGGCGGCGGAGGCCGCCCGCGCCTGGGACGCGGCGGCCTGGCGCCTCAACCGCACGCGGTCGCTGATGAACTTCAACGACTGCCACACCGTCTGGGAAGCGGAGGCCAGGGCGCCGAAGCCGCAGATCGTCACTGCCGCCGACCACCTCCACCTCCGTCACCGCGCGTTTCAGGGCCTAGTCGACGCCAGGGAAGAACGCGTCGTCCGCGAGTATTACCGGAACAACCCGGGGGAGGAGAGCGCCGACGAGGAGCTCTGGCAGACTCGCGCGGCTGAGCGGGCGGAGCGCCGCCTCGAACGCCACCTCGCGTTAGATGCCGCTCGGGAGGCGAGGACGAGGGCGCTGCGAGAGCTTCGTCGGGCCGACCGCGCCGGCGAAGTCTGGGCCTCCGACGATCCGAGGTGGGGGCCTATCTCGGACATACCATCATGCACCTCCGACGATGACGAGGAGGTCACCGACGAGTTCGCCGACGACGATGACCCGGAGGAGGTCACCGACGAGTTCCCCGACGACAACGACGAGGAGTAGTGTTCGTATGTTCTCTCTTTTCAATAGAAGAATTTGTATTCCGGCGACACTACGGCGCGCTAGCGCGTTTGTTTTCTGTTTTTAATAAAAGTTATGAAATCAGATATTTTATCTCACAAGGTTTTGCGACATTTAAGTAACTTTTTGTTTTCCATGCTTTCCACTCATTTTCTCAAATATTTTGCAAAGGAGTTAGTCTTAAACACACCAGAGATCATATAATTCACATGATCCATTCAAAACAGTTTGGTACACAATAAATTATTACACATCAATTCTTCCCTTGTGTCCCTGCTTTCTTACGATCTGGCCGTATCCATGGAGCATCCTTACCATTTAAATTAATGCTTGGGTCAGTGTTGACTTTGAAGGGCGGAATTTCACCAAACATATTATAATCTTCTGACATGTCTGTCTTGTCCTCCACTCCCACGATGTTTCTTTTCCCTGAAAGAAAAATGTGGCACTTTGGATCATCACATGATGTACTCATCGTTTTCTTATCTTTCCGTTTCCTCGGTTTGCTACTCATGTCCTTCAAATAGAAAACCTGAGCGACATCTTTGGCTAGGACGAATGGTTCGTCAAGGTAACCAAGATTGTCGAAATCCACCATTGTCATTCCGTATTGCTCGTCCACCTTTACCCCACCTCCTGTTAGCTTGAACCATTTGCACCGGAACAAAGGGACCTTAAAGGAGGGTCCATAGTCAAGTTCCCATATCTCCTCTATGTAACCATAATATGTGACCTTTTTCCCAATCTCGGTTGCTGCATCAAAGCGGACACCACTGTTTTGGTTGGTGCTCTTTTTATCTTGGGAGATCGTGTAAAATGTATTCCCATTAATCTCGTACCCTTGGAAAGTCGTTATAGTCGAAGATGGTGTCTTGGCTAACATGTACAGCTAATCTCCAACATCATTGTCATTCATTAAATGTTTTCGCAACCAACTGCCGAAAGTCTCCACGTGGGCCTTTCTAATCCATGATTCAGTCTTCCCCGGGTTGTTCGGGCGTAAAATATTCTTGTGTTGCTCGAAGTACGGAGCCACCAAGCTCGAATTTTGCAGAACTGTGTAGTGTGCTTCAGTCATAGAATGACCGTCCATACATATCGTTGATTTCCTTCCGATCGTGCCTCTTCCACTTAGTCTCCCCTCGTGCCGCGATTGAGGAATACCAATCGGCTTAAGGTCAGGAACATAGTCAATACAGAACTAGATTACCTCCTCATTTCCATAGCCCTTTACAATGCTTCCTTCTGGCCTAGCACGGTTACGAACATATTTCTTTAATACTCCCATAAACCTCTCGAAGGGGAACATATTGTGTAGAAATACAGGACCGAGAATGGAAATCTCTTCGACTAGGTGGACCAGGAGGTGCGTCATAATATTGAAGAAGGATGGTGGAAACAGCAACTCGAAACTGACAAGACATTGGACCACATCGTTCTGTAACCGTGGTAGATCTTCTGGACTTATTACCTTCTGAGAGATTGCATTGAGGAATGCACACAGCTTCACAATGGCTACTCGAACATTTTCCTGTAGGAGGCCCCTCAAAGCAATCGGAAGCAATTGCGTCATAATCACGTGGCAGTCGTGAGACTTCAGGTTTTGGAACTTTTTGTCCGCCATGTTTATTATTCCCTTTATATTCGACGAGAAGCCAGACGGGACCTTCATACTGCTCAGGCATTCAAAAAAAATGACCTTCTCTTCTTTCGTAAGAGCGTAGCTGGCACGACCTTGAAACCATTCCGGATGCCGGTCATCTGGGTCTTTCAAAAGTTGCTGATCATGCCGTGCTTCCTTTGTATCATTTGTCTTCCCATACACGCCCAAGAAGCTTAGCAGGTTCACGCAAACATTCTTCGTAACATGCATCACGTCGATTGCAGAGAGGACATCTAGGACTTTCCAATAATGTAGCTCCCAAAATATCGATTTCTTTTTCCACATGGGTACGTGCCCGTCAACTCCCTGCGGAACTGATTGTCCGCCAGGACCCTTTCCAAAGATGACATTCAAATCCTTGACCATATCAAATATCTCAGCTCCAGTACGTTCCGCAGGCTTCGGCCGGTGATCTGCCTTGCCATTGAAAAACTTGCCTTTCTTTCTTACGTTATGATTTCGGGGAAGAAATCGACGATGACCCAGGTACACGTTCTTCCTACAATTATCCAAAAATACACTTTTAGTCTCATGTAAGCAGTGCGTGCATGCTTTGTATCCCTTATTTGACTGTCCCGAAAGGTTACTGAGAGCAGGCCAATCATTGATGGTTACAAAAAGCAACGCTCGTAGGTTAAATTCCTCTTCTTTGTGCTCATCCCACACAGGTACACCAGGTCTGCCCCACAATTGTAAAAGTTCATCAACTAATGGCCTTAGGTACACATCGATGTCGTTGCCGGGTTGCTTCGGACCTTGGATGAGCACTGGCATCATAATGAACTTCTGCTTCATGCACAACCAAGGAGGAAGGTTGTAGATGCATAGAGTCACGGGCGAGGTGCTATGGCTGGAGCTCTGCTCGCCAAAAGGATTCATGCCATCAGTACTTAGACCAAATCTTATGTTCCTTGCGTCAGCTGCAAAGTCTTTGAACTCTCTGTCGATCTTTCTCCATTGCGTTCCATCAGCGAGGTGTCTCAACTCCCCGTCGGATTTACGGTCCTCTTTGTGCCATCGCAACAACTTGGCATGCTCTTTGTTCCTGAACAGGCGTTTCAACCGAGGTATTATAGGAGCATACCACATCACCTTGGCGGGAACCATCTTCCTGGGTTTCTCGCCCTCAACATCGTCACCAGGGTCATCGCCTCTGATCTTATAACGCAATGCAGTGCATACAGGGCATTCATTCAAATCCTCGTATGCACCGCGGTAGAGGATGCAGTCATTAATGCATGCATGTATCTTCAGAATCTCTAAACCTAGAGGGCACACAACCTTCTTTGCTTCATACGTACTGGCGGGCAACTCGTTATTCTTCGGAAACATATTCTTCAACATTTTCAGCAAATTTTCAAATGATGAGTCAGCTACACCTTCCCGTGCCTTCCATTTCAGCAAATCCAGTGTGCAGCCCAGCTTTTTCAGACTATTGTCGCATCCTGGGTACAGCGACTTCGTGTGATCCTCTAACATGCGATCCAAATTCTCCCTCTCCTTGTTAGTTTCGCAGCGTCTCCGTGCATCAGCAATGGTCCGACCAAGATCATCAGCGGGCTCATCATGTGCCTCTTCTTCACCTTCACCAAACCCTTCCCCACCTTCAGCATCATCCTCCATGAAGGTATCACCGAAAGCGTCATGATAGTTGAAATCGATATCATCCTCTTCTTCATCTTCTTCTATTCTAACCCTCTTTCTCCATGCTTGGTCCAACAATTATAGCTTGGCATGAAACCGTGCCAAAGCAGGTGCATGTGAACGACTCTTGAGGAGGAGTGACCCTTCTCATTCTTACATTCAGCACATGGACAGATAATAAAACCTCGCTGCTTGTTCGCATTTGCCACTAAGAGGAAATCTTTCAAACCCGTAGTGAACTCGCCGGAGAGTCGGTTACCGTACATCCATTGCCGATTCATCTGCATTATTATTATATAAAGTATATAATTAACCATCATGTATTTGTTAAACTAACTAGCTGGAAATAATACAAATCATTAAAGGGTTCAAGTTGCTAACCGCGATCGCGGAGGTAAAATAAATGAAAACGCTCAAGTGCGGCTCGGACACTTAATATCATGTGTGTTTCATGCTATCGGGCATTTCATCGAACACCTTGTGTGCATAGTAGGAACCAAAAGCATACCCACCACCCCTTGTGAATGTTGTGAGCAGAAGTGACACCAAATGTGGCTAAGTGCAGCGAGCTGAGACCTATATATAGGGATGGGCCTTTAGTCCCGGTTCACCTGGACAACCGCGGCTAAAGGCCGTGGGGCCAGCCCGAGGACCTATTAGCCCCGGTTGGTCTGGCCAACTGGGACTAAAGCCCCTCCCCTCTGCCAGCTGTGGACCGAGCGCGCTGGGCCCAGACTATTGGTCGCGGTTCTCGTCCCGAACCGCAACTAAAGACCCCTATGGTCGCGGGTCAATTATTTTGGGGACTAATGGGGGCGTATGGAAGACCTATTTTCTACCAGTGTGTGGTAGATGGATTTTCTTGGTGTTGCTTGGTTCTTCTTGAACATCTTGCTAACATCCAACTTCCATGTTATTACCAGGTTGAAGATTGAAGTGAGCTTCATATCTTGCTCCTTGGGCTGGTCTGTTACGTCCCATGGATTGTAGGTAGAGGTTTACCAGATGTTTTGGGATGCGGCATTTTTTAGTGATATGCTTGTAGCATCCACATTTTTGGCAAAGATTAGTTTTATCAAACTTGTTCTTTGCTATGCCTTTTCCCTTGTATTAATTGTATGGCTTGTTCTTCTTATTGCGGTTGCGGTTACCATTGAAATTCTTTGTTTGGCCATTGAAATGACCATTGAACATATTGTTTTTCTGAAAATTTGCATCTACTTCAGGCAGAGGGGCAGCCCCAACCGGGCGATGATGACTATTCTTTAAAAGAAGTTCATCATGTTTCTCTGCCTGGAGGAGTACATGTATAAGTTCAGAATAAACTTGGTAATCCCTTGCACGATATTGTTGTTGTAGGATCCTATCAGCCGGGATCATAGTTGATAGAGTCTTTTCTATCTTCTCCACTTCTGTAGGTTCCTTCTCGCAAAAGCGCAACTTTGAACAAATCTTGTGAACCGCATGATTATAATCTCCGATAGATTTAAAATTTTGGAGTCTTAAATGGGTCCACCCATGACTAGCTTCAGGTAGTATAACTGCCTTTTGCTGTTCATATCGAGTTTTGAGTGCTTGCCACATATTGCTTGGAGATTCCTCCATTAAATATTCAGATTTTAGATCTGGGTGAATATGGTTCCTTATAATACATAAAGCACCATATTTTTGTTGCTCGGTTAATTGTGCAACTCCCTGTGGAAGAGGATCCTCAGGTGGCATGAGTGCAGCTGCAATTCCACGGGATGAAAGACTAACTTTAACATCCATAGCCCATGTAGGGTAGTTATGTCCGTCGAGCGCAAGATCTTCAAATTCTTTGACGGTAATTTTGTCCTTTGTTTCTTCTGTTCTTCTTCTCAACTTACCTGTGATGTTGCTCTCGGTAGGCAAAGTTCTGATAACGTGTAACGAATGAAACAGGAGTGGAATAACTGGTCCTTTCATTGATCATCAACAGGGTATTTATACAGGGATTCACGTCCGTTCGGGACGACAGTTACAAGTGAAGGCATCTCTTAGATATGTCGGTTTGTATGAGGAGGTGCTTGTTTGCGTGAATAGGCGTCGGTACAGTGGAAAGGCGTCCGTTACGAGAGACATGTATGTACGGCGCTTTGGGCATACTAGCAACCGTTTAAGACGGCGCCTATAGGAGGCGTCGCTAGAGGGAGAGGCGCCTGTTCGATCTGGACAGGCGTCTGTACATAGGAGTAAACGTCCGTACGGACGAGATGCTTTGCGCACCAGATTAACCGGTTTAGGCAGTTAATATCTAATCCTAACACTCCCCCTTGCACAAAGCTACGTCTTGTATGTCTTGTGTCCCTTGTATAATCTTGAAAATACTCCATGTAGTTTTGAAGATCTTTGAAGTTGATAATTACTCCCCCAAAAACCCTGTAGGAAAAATATGGGGAGGATAGTATTTGATATGTTGTTAAAACTCCTTTAAAAACCCAGTGGGAAAAGTAAGGAGAAATTGATACAACATATGATGATCATTGTCTCTTTGATAACTTATATGAGAAAACCTTTGAAAGGATAAAACTCATTGGTAAGTTTAGAAGACAATTAACATGCCTTGTATACTTCCATTAAAAATCCCGGTGGGGAAAATAGGATGTATGACATATATTCTTGTGTTGATATTACCTCATTAAAAACCTTGATGGGAACCATGTGAGTAAACTCATAAAGGAAAAACGAGTGTAATATAATGTTTGAATGGGTTATATTTCAGAGAGATACTCCCCCTGATCCTTGCAAATCACGAAGTCTTCTCATACCAATGCCGTGAACATATTTCTCAAATGTTGAAGCTGGTAGAGACTTCGTGAACAAGTCATCGAGATTATCGCATGATTTTACTTGCAAGCTGTTTATCTCCCCACTCTTTTGTAATTCATGAGGATAAAACAATTTAGGTGCAATATGTTTAGTGATATTGCTTTTTATGTAACCCGTTTGCATTTGAGCAACACAAGCAGCATTATCTTCATACATAATGGTTGGAGATTCGATAGAACCTTTACCACATGATTGTTGTATGTGGTTTATCATTCTGCGAAGCCACACGCATTCGCGTGATGCCTCATATAATGCGATTATTTCAGAATGATTGGTGGATGGAGCCACTAGAGTCTGTTTGTAAGACTTCCATGAAATGGCTGGCCCACCGTGTAGGAACACAAAACCGGTTTGTGATCTGGCATTATGGGGGTCTGATAAGTAGCCAGCATCGGTATACCCAATCATATCAATGTCCAAATTTTTCTAAAATTGATATAGTAGGCCAATATCCTTTGTGCCTTGGAGATATCGAAAGATGTTCTTGACTCCTGCCCAATGGCTTTTGGTGGGAGATGCGCTATGTCTAGCTAGTAAATTCACTGCAAATGCAATATCAGGTCTGGTGCAATTTGCAAGATACATGGGCGCTCCAACTGCACTGAGATATGGAACTTCTGATCCCAATATCTCTTCTCCATCATCCCTTGGTCTAAACTGATCTTTCTCTACGTCTAGAGATCGAACAACCATGGGAGTTTTTGATGGATATGATTTGTCCATATTGAATTTCTCCAATATTTTCTGGATATAGGCGGTTTGATGAACCAAAATACCTGAGGGAAGGTGCTCGAGTTGTAATCCCAAGCAAAATTTGGTTTTACCCAAATCCTTCATCTCAAATTCCGTCTTTAGGTGATTGCGTGCTTCATCAATATCTTGTGTGTTGCCTATGATGTTTAGATCATCGACGTATACTGAAATAATGCAAAATCCGTTCGCAGACTTTTTGATGAAAACACAAGGACAATCATCATTATTGGAGTATCCCTTTTTCAACAGGTACTCACTAAGTCGGTTGTACCACATGCGTCCTGACTGTTTTAAGCCGTATAAAGACTTATTTAATTTTACACAATATGCGTTGCGTTTTGCGTTTGGATTCGGGACTGAGACTTCACCAGGAACCTTCATGTATATGTCCGAATCAAGTGAGCCGTAAAGTTAAGCGGTCACTATGTCCATTAACTGCATAGATTGACGATTTTATACTGCCATTGAAATAAGATATCGGAAAGTAATACCACTCATTACTGGACAATATGTTTCATTGAAATCAATGCGTGGTCTCTGCGTGAAACCTTGGGCTACAAGCCTTGCTTTATATCTCACCACCTCATTGTTTTCATTCCTCTTACGAACGAAAACCCATTTGAATCCCACGGGGAAAACTTTGGGAGGTGTAGGTATTGCTTCAGTGAATACCCTTCTTTTATTGAGCGAGGCTAATTCCACTTGGATTGCATCCTTCCATTTAGGCCAGTCGGAGCGTTTCTCACACTCTGCCATGGTCTTTGGATCATGATCATTTAGAAGGTTGTTTGCAACTGTAGTTGAGAAATATATGTCGACAATTGTAGACTTACGATTGTAAGATTCTCCAGAATCTATATTGTTTGTGGAAATTTCATTTACCCTTGTTGACTGTTCGTGATTTCCCAATACGATTGAGCCAGGGTTTTACGATGTCCTAGTCATTGAGTGCACAATTGAGTTGGGTTGTGAAGGTTGTCCTTCCACTAGGTGTTCATTACCTATTTGATGATTATCAACGCTAGGTTGATTTGCATTTACTGGTTCAGAGGGTTTCTTCCTCTGTTTCCTTTGTTGCTTGCGAGAAGCTGAATCAAGTTCTATAGCCGTACTTCTCCTCCTCTTCCTTTGAACATAGGGTTGAGTGGTTTTTGTTGGTACCTCCACTCTTTTGGGAGCATTTTTGGCAGGATTATAGGATTTTGTAACA
This sequence comes from Alopecurus myosuroides, assembly GCA_028641055.1. Taxonomy (NCBI): domain Eukaryota; kingdom Viridiplantae; phylum Streptophyta; class Magnoliopsida; order Poales; family Poaceae; genus Alopecurus; species Alopecurus myosuroides. The sequence continues at coordinate 347,540,679 of CM054061.1, forward strand.
CCTTTATAGTCAATAAATGAATCTGGCAGGTTATTTGCAATGTGTTGCAAAACAATTATTTTCCGAACTTGAAGTTCAGTTTCTTGAGTACGTGGATCGGAGGAGGAAATTCCTTGGGCATTCCAATCGATTTTCGGGCATTCTTTTTGGTACTTGATGTCTCCCCCTAATGCCGTGAAATGGTCCTCATTAAAGATTCAATCAGCGTGACGGGCTGTGAATAGATCCCCTGTAAGGGGTTCAAGGTACTTGATTATCGACGGTGATTTGTACCCCACATAGATCCCCAGTTTTCTATGTGGGCCCATGGATGTACGCTGCGATGGTGAGATGGGCACATATGTGGCGCATCCGAATTTACGCAGATGGGAAATATTTGGTAGATTTCCACGTACTAGTTGCATAGGGGAAGTGCTGTGATATGCAATTGGTCGCAATTGAATTAAGTCAACAGCGTGTGAAACTGCGTGACCCCAACATGAAGTTGGTAAGTTGCAATTTATTAGCAAAGGTCATGCAATGAGCTTAATTCTTTTAATTAGAGATTCTGCTAATCCATTTTGTGTGTGGACATATGGGACCGAGTGTTGAACTTCAATTCCTAGGGCCATGCAATAATCATTGAAAGCACGCGAGGAAAATTCAGCAGCGTTGTCCATTCGAATTGATTTAATTCGATTTTCGGGATAGTGAGCTTGTAATTTAATAACTTGCCTCACTATCTTGGCAAATGTATGGTTTCGTGTGGATACTAGGCACACATGAGACCATCGTGTAGATGCGTCAATTAGAACCATGAAATACCTAAAAGGTCCAGACAATGGTTGGATAGGACCATAAATATCACCTTGAATGCGTTCAAGGAATTGTAGTGGTTCCGCTTGAATTTTAAGATAGGAGGGTCTTAAAATGAGATTCCCAATAGCACACGCGGTGCACATGAAATCCGAAGATTGTGGGAATTTAGCTTCATTTAAATCATGACCAATGGAATTGCAGATAATTTTTCTCATCATCCCGATACCGGGATGACCAAGGCGATCATGCCAAGTTTGGAATGCATTGACATTCTGAAAAATTGCCTTATACGCAACGTGTGCTACGGGTTTTATGTATGTGTAGTATAATACAGATGATAAAGAGGGAATTTTCTCAAATATTTGTTTGCCATATCTGTTGTCTTTGGTAAAGAGGAGAAATTCCTCCTTGTTGTCTTCATGGGTTTCAATGTGAAAACCATTTTGCGGATATCTCTATAACCTATGAGGGTACGAGTTGAATCGGGATACAATAAAGCATCCTCAATTATAATTTGTGTACCCATAGGGAGGGTAAATATGGCACGTCAAGCGCCAACAATTACCGCATCGCGTCCAGCGATAGTTAAAATATCTCCATTTAACTTTTTAGAGTTTGGAAATACTTTACTCCCTCCGTCCCAAATTATAAGGCGCCCTTTAATTTCGCTGGTCAACAGTGTTCAACTTTGACAATGATTTTTTCTTATAACATATCCATAAAATTGGTAGTATGATATATGAAATGAAAGAATTTTATAAGACGAATACAACTATACCATTTATACGTTCTAATTCCATATAATTTATTATATATTGATGGTCAAAGTTGACCATCAAAGACCAGCATAAAAATAGCGCGCCTTGTATTTTGGGACGGAGGGAGTATTTCCCTAAGTATAGAGTTTGTGGTGCCACTGTCCACAAGGCACATTTCCTCCTCCATTTGGATTGACTCCCGTAGAAATCTGTATATTGAAATGTAGAATTTTCTGTAATGAAAACCTTTCCAAGATATATAGAATACATACAAATTTATTGATATCAAAGTGCTGATAAAATATATATTGTGCTTTACAATATAGGGTGACGACAACAACAATAATAATATCTTTTTATTACAACAATATGATGGATGTCATATTATATAATGGAGTTGATTGACTAGTCAAAGTCTCCGAACACGTCGTTGGAGGCGTATTCGATCATCATATCCTCCGTGTCCTTGGAGTTCTGTGGTAAATGGAGTCCTTCGGTGTTGCTTGGTGTTACTTGAACATCTCGCGAACATCTGGCTTCCATGTTATTACCAGGTTGAAGATTGAAGTGTGCTTCATATCTTGCTCCTTGAGCTGGTCTGTTACGTCCCATGGATTGCAGGTAGAGGTTTACCAGATGTTTTGGGGTGCGACATTTTTTGGTAGCATGCTTGTAGCATCCACATTTCTGGCATAGAGTAGTTTTATCAAACTTGTTCTTTTCTATGCCCTTTCCCTTGTCTGAATTATGTGGCTTGTTGTTCTTGTTGCGGTTGTGGTTATGTTTACCCTTAAAGTTCTTGTTATGGCCTTTGAAAGAACCATTGAACTTCGTGTTCTTCTGAAAATTTGCATGTACCTCAGGTAGAGGGGCAGCCCCAACTGGGCGTTGATGACTATTCTTTAAAAGAAGTTCATCATGTTTTTTTGCCTGGAGGAGCACATGTATAAGTTCAGAACAAACTTGGTAATCCCTGGCACGATATTGTTGATGTAGGATCCTATCAGCGGGGAGCATAGTTGATAAAGTCTTTTTTATCTTCTCCACTTCTGATGATTCCTTCTCGCAAGCAACAAAGGAAAGAGAGGAGGAAACCCTCTGAACCAGTAAATGCAAATCAACCTAGCGTTGATAATCATCAAATAGGTAATGAATAGATACAAAGAATTGCCTGTGTAATCTTGAGAATCCTTTGTTATGATCAAAAGCTTATATTATGTTGAGTAACTCCTCCAAAAACCCCGTGGGAAAATAATGAGGAGATTTGTATATGCAATGTTGCTAAAACTCCTTTAAACCCAGTGGGATAATAAGGAGAAAAAGATGCAACATATGTTGATTATCGTCTCTTTGGTAACTCATATGAGAAAACCTTAATAGAGGAAAACCCATATGCTAGTTCAGAGAACAATAAATATGTCTTGTATACTTCCTTAAAAAAACCTCTTTGGAGAAAACAGGAAAGTATGACATATTATATTTGAAGTTTAATTTCTCCCCCAAAAACCCTTTGGGAAAAATTTGAGGAGAATAGTATTTGATATGTTGTTAAAACTTCTTAAAATCCAATGGGAAAAATAAGAAGAAAATGATACAACATATGATGATAATTTGTTTTCTGATAACTTATATGAGAAAACCTCGAAGGGATAAAACTCATTGGCAAGTCTAGAGGACAATTTAAATGCCTTGTATATATCCATCAAAAACCCCGGCGGGGAAAATAGGACATATGACATATATTCTTGTGTTGATATTACCTCATTAAAAACCTTGATGAGAACCTTGAGAGTAGACTCATAAAGGGAGAAAGAGTGTAATATAATGTTCGAATAGGTTATAATTCAGGAAGAGACTCCCCCTGATCCTTACAATTTAGGAGCAATATGCTTATTGGTATTACTTTTGTATAACCTGTTTGCATCTGAGCAACACAAGTATTATTATCTTTGTAGATAATAATTGGTGATTTGATAGACCCAATCCTACATGAATATTGTAAGGGGTTTATCATTCCGTGAACCCACACATATCGATGTGAAGTCTTGTATTTGAGAATGATAGGTGGTTGTAGCCACTAGAGTCTGTTTGAAGACAATAATGGAATGAAAAGTCCACCATATAGGTACACTAAGCCTAGTAGTGATCTGACATCATGGGGATCGATAATTAGTCAGTATCAGCGCATCCGATGATATTGGAGTTCAGATTTCGTTGAAATTTTACAAATAGGTCAAGGTATTTGGTGCATTGGAGCTATCAGAAGATACTCTTGTTCATGTCCACTAGTGTTAGGTCCAATGCAACTAATATATGGAACATTATGTCCCAACTTCTCTTATCCATCTTCCATGGTTTTGAATGTATGTTTCTCTATGTCTAGAGATTGGACAACCATAAAGTTTGGATGGATGTGACCCATATTTGAATTTCTCCAATAATTTCTGTATATAGAATAACTGGTGTACCTAGCTGTTGAGTGAAGGTGCTCGAATTGTAGCTAAAGCAAAATTTGGTTTTACTTATATCCTTCATCTTAGATTCCGTCTCTAGATGATTACGTACATGCTTCATCAACATAAACTTATTTGATGAATGCCCCTATTTAGGGTTAATAAACACGTGTGAACAACCATCATTGTTAGAGTAACCCTTTTGTATAAGGAACTCACTAAGTCGGTTGTACCAAATTTGTTCCGACTATTGTAAGTCATGAGGTGACTTATTGAGTTTACACTATGTATGTTGTGATTTGTATTTCGATTCAGAATTGCAATTCCCACGGGGAACATATATTTTTGAATCAAGTGACACATGAATATATATGGTCACTACATCTATCAACTGCATAAATAGATGATTTGTGCTGCCATTTGAGACAAGTTACCGGAAAGTGATATCACATGTGTCTGGAGAATGGATTTTGGGTATCTGCGTGAACCCTTATGCTACATTCCTTGCTGTTAACTCACCACCTTATTGTTCCCATTCCATTTTTGGATGAAAAATGGTGTAGGTATTACTTTTGTGTATACCTTCCTTTATTGAGCAAGGATGTTTCTCCCTGGATTGCATCCTTTGACTGAGCCCAGTCCAAACGAGTGTTTTAACTCTGCCATGGCCATGGTCTTTGGATTTTGATCATGTTAAAGGTTGTTTGCAATATGGTAGAGAAATGTATGTCGACAGTTGTAGGCTTTAGTTATATGATTCTCCAGAATGTATATAGTCGGTGAAATCTTGTTTACCCTTGTTGATTCTTCGTGTTTTCCCAATACGGTCGAGTCTAGGTGTTCTGATATCCAATGGGTGTATACTACCCATTTTGTGTCTATCAACGTGAAGTTGACTTGCATTTACTGATTAGGAAGGTTTCTTCCTCATTTTCCTTTGTTGCTTGCAAGAAGTTGAATCCTACTTTGTGGCCTTACTTCTCCCCCCCCCCCTTGTTTTGAAGATGAAGTTGAGTGGTTTTTGTTGGTACCTCCACTCTTTTTGGCACATTTGTTGTAGGATTATAGGATTTTGTGAGACATTTTTAGTCAGTAAATGGATTTGGCAGGTTATTTGCAATTTGTTGCAAACTGATAAGTTTGTGAACGTTAAGTTCAGTGTTTGAGTACGTGGATTTGAGGTAGAAATGTGTTGAACATTTCAATTGATTTCCTGGCATTCTTTTTGGTACTTCAATTATCCCCCTAATGCCTGGAAATGGTCCTCACTGAGCATACTAGCCTTGAATAACTCCCCCTTGAAAGGGGCTTGAGGTATTTATAGTTGACGGAAATACAATTATTCCTCACATAGATCCCAAAATTTCTGTGAGGGGCCATTGATGTATGCCACGGTGGTGATATCAGTATGTAACCGAACTATCGCAGATGGGAAATACTATTTATTTGCACGTACAAAATTGTATTGGGGGAAGTACTACGATATGTAGTATGTGGCAGTTGAATTAAGTCAGCAGCGTGTAAGACTGAATGAGTTGTTGGCAACATGTGTTATAGGTTTAATGTATGTGTAATACAATATTGACGATAGAGAGGGACTATTTATCATATCCATTGCTTTGGTAAAAAGGAGAAACTCCTCTTAGTTGTCATCATGGGTTTCAACATGGAAACCGTTTTATAGGATATCTCTATATTTTATAGAGTACAAATTAAATTGAGATAGTAGAAAGTGTTCTCAGTTAGTACTTGAGTACCCCCAGGGAGTAAAATTGTGGCACGACTAGGGCCAATAAATATTGTATCAAGTCTAGCGATTGACTAGAATCATTATCTCTTACTAATAGTTTTGAGTATATGATTTCCTATGTATAGAGTTTGTGGTTACATTGTCCACAAAGATAATTTCCTCTTCCTTCGAATTGAGTGTCGTAAAATTCTATATATTGAGGTGTAGAATTTTCAGTGCAGAAAAAAAACTTCCATTGGATATATAGAATATACGCAACTTTATTGATAGCAAAGTGCTGATACAATATATATTGTGCTTTACAATATATGGTGATGATAACAACAATAATAATATGTTTTTGTTACAATAATATGATGGATGTAAATATATTATCTAATGGAGGTGATCAACTAGTGAAAGTCCTCGAATACGTCGTTTGATGCATATTCGATCTTCATATTCTCCATGTCCTTGGAGTCCTGTGGTAGATGGAATTTCTTGGTGTTGCTCGGTTCTTCTTGAACATCTTGCGAACATCCAACTTCCATGCTATTACCGGGTTGAAGATTGAAGTGAGCTTCATATCTTGCTCCTTGGGCTGGTCTGTTACGTGCCATGGATTGCAGGTAGAGGTTTACCAGATGTTTTGGGGTGCGGCATTTTTTAGTGATATGCTTGTAGCATCCATATTTCTGGCAAAGATTAGTTTTATCAAACTTGTTCTTTGCTATGCTTTTCCCCTTGTCTGAATTGTATGGCTTGTTCTTATTGCGGCTGCGGTTACCATTGAAGTTCTTTGTTTGGCCATTGAAACGACCATGGAACATATTGTTTTTCTGAAAATTTGCATGTACTTCAGGCAGAGGGGCATCCCCAACCGGACGATGATGACTATTCCTTAAAAGAAGTTCATCATGTTTCTCTGCCTGGAGGAGTACATGTATAAGTTCAGAATAAACTTGGTATTCCCTTGCACGGTATTGTTGCTGTAGGATCCTATCAGCCGGGAGCATAGTTGATAGAGTCTTTTCTATCTTCTCCACTTCTGAAGGTTTCTTCTCGCAAAAGCGCAACTTTGAACCAATCTTGTGAACCGCATGATTATAATCTCCGATAGATTTGAAATCTTGGAGTCTTAAATGGGTCCACTCATGACTAGCTTCAGGTAATATAACTGCCTTTTGATGTTCATATCGAGTTTTGAGTGCTTGCCACATATTGTTTGGAGATTCCTCCATTAAATATTCAGATTTTAGATATGGGTGAATATGGTTCCTTATACTATATAAAGCACCAAATTTTTGTTGCTCGGTTAATTGTGCAACTCCCTGTGGAAGAGGATCCTCAGGCGGTATGAGTGCAGCTGCAATTCCACGGGATGAAAGACTAACTTTAACATCCATAGCCCATGTAGAATAGTTATGTCCGTCGAGTGCAAGCTCTTCAAATTCTTTGACGGTCATTTTGTCCTACATGAATGAAAACCAGAGATTTGTAAATTTACTTGTATGTAAATTAAAATCATCATGGTTGGGTTGTAATAAAATTTCCTAAATTGTGAGTTCAAGTGAAGACTTGAAATTTGTTTGGTGTCACTACACTTTCGTGATATCACCATTTTAACGGAGTCCATCGCGTTTCGAGATATCAACAAATGAGGTACGTCTCATTTCGAGATATCAACAAATGAGGTACGTCTCGTCTTGAGATATCAACATTTGGAGTCGGTCTCGTTTCGAGATATCAACATTTGGAGTCCGTCTCGTTTTGCGATATCAATAAATGAGGTCCGTCTAGTCACTTCACAATTTGTTTGTAATCAGGTCAATTCAAATAAAGTCATTTTGCGCCTTTCCGGTATATTTAGACTTAATTGATGGTGAGTTGATTTTTTTTTTCAAGAAAAATAATTCTCAATTGCAAAAATAAATTATTATGGCATTTATATATGTTATAGGGATTGCAAAATGCAAACACATTGAACATATAATCATTTACGAAAACTAAATGCAAAACTGCAGTACAGCAAAAGTCTTAATCTGTGCACCAAGTCCGAAATCTTATATGCATTGCACATAAAGTCTGAGCACTAGTTTGTAAACTATTGTGCAAAAATCCGAACAAGGCATGTGATATGTCCTGCACATTTATGCAAGACGTGGGGCTTAATGTGAACTGCAAGGACTTGTGCTTGATTGACGTAAAAGGAGGGCAAATTAAAAAAAAATCCTGAAGGGAGATAAGGTTTGTCGTCCCTATCTTCTTCCTCTCCCGTGTCTGTTTCAGGTTGAAACAATCCCCAAAACTGGAGAGGACGAGAGTAGTGACGCCGGCCTTGCACGCTGGTCGTTGTCCTCCACCGCAACCTTATCTGGCAGAGCCGCAGCGAGAAGCTGAGCCGGGTGCGGAGGCGGACACATCGTCACCAGGACTAACGACTCATGCCTTCGCCTCTAGAATCGCTGTCCGTTGCCCCGGGTTGGGCCGCCACCGCCGAGGATGCGTCAGACCGCGCTCGACTGGCCGGTTTTTGCCGCTTGCGACACGGTCGCTTGGGCGCGGCGCGGCTGGCTCCATGCCGGTAGGAGCAGTGCCAGCGTCTGTAGAGACACGGCCGAGGGCGGTTGCAACAGCCTCCTTGAGCGCTCCGCACCCGTGAGCCGAGGGCCACTGGTGGCTGTGGAGGCGTCGCCGAAGATGGCGTGAATTGAAGCCGATCGAACAGGCGCCTCGACGCCTCCTATAGCGCCCTATTCTGTAACCGACGTCCCGAACCTTCGGGAATCCTTGTATAAATATCTCATGTAATTTTTTTTTTAAGGGTATGCAATTGCATACCTGATTTTTATAGAAGAAGAAGAATTGTAGTTACAAAGAGAGCGACAGCAAAAGTTGCCAGCAACACAGCTCTCGTCACACTCCCACCCCCACTCACACCTAGACGATTACTCCCTAAACATAACTCCCACTCCGGCTCCGGCCTCCTTCCAAAGCTTCAAGTCCTCGAAAATCCGAGAAGCCAACTGTGCTTCATTCTTGAACTGATTAGTGTTCCCAAACACTCTGGCATTGCGCTGTTTACAAATGTTCCAGCAAACCAAGGTCACAAACGAATCAAGAGCTTTCCTGTGTTTGTCTCTACGACCCTCCCTCACCATCTGCCACCAGCTTTCTAAGGTGTCCAAGCAGGTAGGCAGAGTAATTGGAGATAACATTTGCTGGGAAGCAATCCACCAAATCTGTCTAACAAAGACGCACTGTATCAAAAGATGATCAGTTGTTTCAACCTCCTGTAAACATAACTGGCAAGCATCCGGCTGATCCTGTAGTCCATGTCTCACTCTCCTGTCCGACGTCCAAATCCTGTGTTGTAGTGCCAGCCACATGAAGATCTTGCACTTGGCCGGCGCCCAACACTTCCAAATTCCATTAGCCAGAGGGAATCTCGTTTGCCCCTGCATGAGCAGTTTGTACGTTGCACTGGCTGAGTAAACCCCTGAAGTAGACGGCCAACTGAACTCGTCTTCACTCTCCTCTTCCCTTGGCCTCCTCTGTATCATCAACCAAAGGTCGACACATTGCGCTACCATCCTGGGGTCAAATGGTGCCCTCACGTCACTTATCCACTTATCATCTCTCAAACCTTCAAAGACAGTCCTCTTATTTGCCGTTCTGGTGTTGACTGCCGCCACCAAGAGAGGTGCAACGTCAGCCACTGACCGCCCATCAAGCCATCTATCCTTCCAGAATAGTGTCCTCCTCCCATTTCCTACTCTGATACGCACTAGGCTATTGAACACCTCGGCTGCCAAAGTGTCTCTCATAACCGGCAACCCTTGCCAAGGTCTAGACTCATCTGTTCTCCTCAGCCACTCCCATCTGACTCTGAGAGCTAGACCATGCAGCCCAAGGTTCTTTATCCCCAAACCTCCGAAGCAAACAGGTTTGCAGACGTTATCCCATGCCACCAAGCATTGTCCCCCCTGTGCATGTTCTGAGCCTGACCAGAAAAGTACCCTCATCCACTTATCAATCTCCTCTAACAACCAACACGGCGCCTCTGCAACCAGTAATTGGTGAACTGGCCTGGCGGTAACCACCGCTTTGATCAAGGTTAGCCTTCCAGCCCTAGCAATCATGCCACTCTGTCAAGATGGCACACACCTCAAAACTTGGTCAAGCATCGGTTGCCATTCCCCTTTAGAGAGGGGTCTCAAGGCTAGTTGGAGTCCTAGGTATTTTATTGGGAACCTTGCGATGTTACAATTCAGTGCCTGGGAAGCTATCGCCTCATCTGTCTCCTCCCCTCGAATGAGCGTTGCCGATGTCTTGGCATAGTTGACGTGCAGCCCAGAAGCCTCTCCAAAACTATGCAAAATTAGTCTCGCTGCCTCTAGATCCTCCTCCATCGATCTTACAAAGAGTACCACATCATCTGCATAAATTGACAGCCGTTGTTTTGCAGAACATCCCGATAACGGGGCAAATAGACCATCCTCGACCGCCTTTGAGATCGTGCATGTGAACACCTCCATGGCAAGCACAAATAGCATGGGGGAGATGGGATCCCCCTGTCTCAGCCCTCTAGCATGGGCAATCCTCCTTCCAGGGACTCCATTAACCAGTATTTTTGTGCTAGCTGTTCGAAGCAACAAGGATATCAGCTTACACCAAGCCTCACTGAATCCAAGCTTCCGCAACACTTCCATCAAGAAAGACCAAGACAAGGAGTCAAAGGCCTTCGCAATATCAAGTTTGAGCAAGACTCCCTTCTCCCTCCGAGTGTTAATTGATCAATGAAATCATCAGTTTCATTCCATTCTGTTCCAATTCTTACAAGCAGTCCCCTCGCAAGTCGCCACACACAATCGCTGGGCGTATGGCGCCTGACTCCCGATCCCGAGCTCCTGACGAGCAGTTCCAACGAGCAAACAATTGCATGGAGAGATCTACAGACCAGAGCACCCCACGGGAAAAGTTCCTCAATCCTCTAATCCTCTTCATTAGTGATCGGCTTAGGCTGCCCGTTAGCCTTTTTTGTTATTAAGTTATTATATTTTTGCCGATCGGCTCCTTCTCCGATTTCTTAAATACTTATTAACGTTCGATATGGATCCTTGCAGACTGGTTCTCCGTTTTTGACTTTTCGGTCAAAGAGTACACTATACGAGTTTAACCGGATAGGACAGGAGACTATACGAGTTAGACGGTTCGTCTAATTGCCAACTATTGACGCATAATTTCCAACTGATATTTCATGCTATATCACTTAAATTTTATTTTGTTCGTCTTTTGTATCTTGTGTTTCAATAATACAGATTTCCGTTATCGTGGGGAGACAAGAATATAGTTACATAAAGAGCAGGAGAAAGAAAAAGGAGCATGATTTCATTAAATCTCAAAAAGGTGATATGCACATGTTTATTGGAAAAGAATCATCATAAGTGTCATCTGGTAACGATAACTGAGTCCTTTGATTCTTCTACTCTTAGACTTTCAATTTTTCGTTACACTAATTCTAGAGATGGTCAGACAATGCAATAAGAATTTTTAATGAGACAACTTGCTAGTTATAATACTTCACATATGCATTTGTTATGTAAAATATTATACTCCCTCCGATCCATATTAATGGTCGCTAAATCGGATATATCTAGACATATTTTAGTGCTAGATACATCCGATTTAGCGACCATTAATATGGATCGGAGGGAGTATCATATTTTTTATTATATCAAATTTTCATGTGAGAATGGGCACGTTTTAGATTTTCGCACATGGCCCCGGATTTTGCCGGCCCGGCCTGTCATACCCCTTGCGTGATTGGTCAAATCTGAAACACGCGATCGCCGCTTCTCCAAATGCTCCTACTCCAGGACGGTATGTTGACAGGTACTGATCATGTACGGCTCCAGCTCCAGGACGCCTGACACTTATTTAAGAGAATGGTGGTAAGGACATCTCCAACGGGGCTGCTCATTTGCGGACCAATTTGGTTCGCATTTTGTCCATTTGAGCAGCCGTCCGTGGCCGTGTCCGGGCGGATTTTGGCCCTTCACCCAGCGGGGCTGCTCATTTGGTGGCCACGTTTCGGAAACAAATACCAAAATGTCCCTAGATAATAACAAATAAATATCGGCGCATGCAAAAAGGGCCACGGTTTAGCCATACGTCCAGGTTCAGGCCATGCCGGCCACGGTTCGGGCAAGGTTCGGGCGGCCAGGTGAGGCCATGCCAGCCCCAGGGCCAGAATGTACAAAAGCGACGCCGGTCGCGTGTTCAGGCCGGCGCCGGGCACGATCGGGCGCGTGGCGTGATCACTCCTCGCCCTGCATGTACCGCTGCTGCTTCTTCTCAAAGTAGGCCTTCTTCCTCGGGGTCAGGCAGCTCAGGTCCATGGCCATGATCTGCGCCTCCTGGGCGGCCAGAGCGATCTCGACCTCCTTCCTCTTGTTCTCGGCCTCCATGGCCCCGGTCGAGGCCTCCAAGGCCCTGGTCCTGGCGTTCTCCCCCTCGATCTCGAGCTTTTTCGTTTGCACGATGAAGTAGTTCTTCGTGATCTCCTCGCGCTCCCGGCGCTTCTTCTCCCCCCTCACGTCCTTCTTGTCGCTGGTCTTGTCCTTCTGCGAGATGAACCCTTGGAGGGTCTCTTGCAAAGCAATGGTCGTGGCGTCGCGTTTTAGGTCCAGCTTGGAGTTGCTCCGGCCCCTTGGTCCTTCAGTTGTCGCGCCATCGGCCGCCTGGCCCGTGGCCATTGGCGGCACCCCGCCCGGCATGGCCGCGCCTTTCTTGATGGCGTTGTGGAGCTCCTTCCACTTTTGGTTGTCCTTCAGCTTCTTGTAGCAATGGGCGAAGTTGAAGGACTTGCCCCCATGCTCGGCCTTGTACAATGTCAACGCTTGGAAGGCCTACACAAACAACAATTGGACACGAGAACGCGCGGGCAATGCATATGAAATATAGGGACGTCTGGCAACTCACCAAGTCGCCGAGGGTGGCGCCACTTTGGGGCCAGGCCACGGCGTGCTCGAAGGATCCGGTGAACTTGCTGCACTCGGACGAGATGAGGCCGAACCTCTTTTGGATGGAGAGCTCGCTCCTTGTGGTGACCATGGAGTACAGTGGCAGGACGGCCCGCTCTTGGTAGTTCCGGTGCATCCGCCTCCAATAGGCGTTGCCCTTCATCTCGGCCCCGACAATGGTGTTCTTCCCCACCTCAACCCATGTGTCGACGAGGCACTCGTCCTCCGCCTCCGTGAACCCAACTCCTCGCTTGACGTTCCTCTTGGCGGCCTTGGCCTGCTGGGTCAGCTCGTCCATGAACATGGGCATGTCGTCGATGTGGGGCAGTTCGCCGATGGGGGCCTCCTCCTCGTCCTCCTCGAACAGCTCGTCCCCAGGGTGGACGCAGCTCGCCTGGCCGTCCTCGTTGATCATGTTCGACATGTGCCCCTCGATCTCCTCCCTCGTCATCTCCGTGGGCTGTGTCTCCATGTCCTGCATTTCGTCGAACAGGTTGCGGGGCACCGGACGAACGGCCGACGGGGGACGGTGGGCGGCTTTGCTCGACGGGGCAGTCGACATGCCGGACACGGGAGCCGTGTTCAGGTCGATGGAGACCCTGGTTCCGACTGGCGAGGAGTCCTCCATATCCACCGAGAAGAAGGGCGGCGGCGTCGGGTCACGGCCTGGCAGGAAGCCGTATGCTGGCGCGGGCGATCCCGTCGTTGGCCGCGCGTTCAGGAGGGTGCTCCGCGGCCGGGCCGCCGAGGCATTCGAGTTGCATGCCTGCGCCGGGGCCGCGTTCATGGTGGGCGTCGGCTGTAGGCCCAGCATGATTATGGCGGCCTGCGCCGCCATCTGGGCGAGCCTCTTCTGCTCGTCCTCCTTCTACGGCGGCGGTGCCTCCTTTGCCCTCCTCCTCCGGTCCGCTCGCTTCGCCGACTGCTCCGCCGTCCGCGCCTGCTCGGCCGGGTCCTTCGGCTTCTTCGTCTTCGGCTTCTGCGGGGGGAGGGAGGCCATGGTTCGGGCCGGGACCTGTTGGTCCGTGGTCACGGAGGCGTACGTGGCGGTGGCGGCGGCGGCTGCGGCGGCGGCGGCGGCAGCTCCTACGTCGGCCATGGCTAGGGCAGTGGAGTGGATGAGGGTGGGAGAGGAAAGGGCAAATGTTTATCACTTTTGGTGTGGGCCACAGCGGGGTTTCGGGACACATATTGTTGTCCCAAGCTGTCCAGAGGCTGCTCAAAACTGGACCAAATTTGGTCAGGATTTGAGCATCCGGGGACAAAAAAACGGACCGCGGTCCGTTTGAGCAGCCCCGCCGGGGCCTGGTTCCGGCCCAGGCTGCTCAAATCCGGCCTGTCCGGGCCAAATGAGCAGCCCCGCTGGAGATGTTCTAAGGGCCATAACGCTGTGTGTCCAAATCTAAAGAGGTAAACCTTGAGACCCCAAGGGGCCTCCTCATAGCTCAGGGAATTTCGGCCGTCGGATGGAGCCCATCTGGACCGTTCGTTGTTTTCACCGTGTGATATAAAACAGCCCCTCATGGTAGAAACCCTAACCCATGCGAGAGCTCCCCACGTCCCCACCCTCAGCCGCCGCCTTGCTCTTCCCGAGCTTTCTCACACCCGCGCACCTCCTCCATCTCGTCTCCGCCCCCCTCATGAGCTCCGCCTTCTCCACCCTCGACTATCTTCGTCGGGTGCGACGGCTGGGCTGGGCTCTGCCTCTCTCAGCAAAGCAGCCCTTGAAACGGAGACGTGATGACGTTCCTCAGCTACAGAGACGGGTAAGGGCGCTCGAGCTGAGCTTAGTCGCCACCGTTTCACCTTCGCTATGCCCTTCCCGACGACGAGCTGGAGTTGAACCGCCCCGCTCGGTGAAATCCCTAGCCGCCACCTCCCGCGCGCGCGAACTTTCCATTCCCTCCAGTCTCGCAGGTACCACCTTTTCCAGCTGCATCGAGCTCCACCTCCCCCAGCCATGGCTCCGCTGCTGTCCTCCACCTCTCTCACCCGTTTTCCGATCTCTTGTTGATGCGTCGCGGCAACCACAAATTGACGGCATGGAGGAAGCAAGGGACCAATGTGGGGAATCAGCCGTCGGAGCTCCATCGCGCGCCTTTCTCTCCCCAAGCTCGCTCCACTGCTCCACGACACCGCACCAGAGCGGCGGCGAGGAGGAGCACGCGGGAAAGGGGTAAATCAATGCGGGGATTGGCCTCCGCCTCTCCTCCGTCTCAGCCTCCTCAGCCTCCGCCCGTCCGCTTTACTGGAGGCGACAAGGACCGGCGGCCGCCCTCGCTGTTGAACGCCATAGGCCCTCATAGGAGCTCCCCGACCTGCTTCGTCAACATGGTGAGTCATATTTCCTTCGCCCTTGCCCTTATCTTCCCGCCGTAGTGAGCAATTTGCTGGCCAAACAGGAGAGAGGTGGACCAACAATATTCATGATTTTTTTCTCATAGTTGATGGAGCCAAATCATTGAATTCATTCGGTCTATGATGCCTTCCAATCGTATGATTCAGAAATTTGCTGAATATGAAGCTCTTTCTGATGGCCTTCTCCGTTAACGTATATATATATGAAACAGAAGGTATTTCCCTTTAATTTTGCTATGCTTGAACATCAGTGGGTTATGATAATGTTTAGTGTGCTTGATTCTTATGCAGTTCATCTCTATGTTTGCACATTCTTATTCTTACTGGTCTATGCAATGAAATGTTCGCATTATTATGTCATGAAATATATAGCTATTTTGTATGTCTACATTTTGACTTGGTTAAGGCCAATTAGCTTGTGTTGTCGTATATGTTTGACCTTACATATCATCTTTTGTTATCATGGTACAATCCTGCAGATGAATTACCTCATGACGTCTGATGTGGGTGGAGCTATTTGACGTGATATTTACATATGTTTTTCTGTCTCTGGGAATTAATTGAGTAAAGTGGGAGTGGTGTTTTCCCAATAGCCCTGATTTATTTTTTCACGGCCAGCGCGAGCAAGGGCGATATTTTGAGTTTTCCTTTCCAGTTTTTTGGCACAATTTTCCCTATATATTTTATCTTGCTTTTTTCGGCTGTGTTCAGCTGCTGTTTAGGTTATTCGTTGCTGCCACCTGTAATCAAGACAAGGAGGCATAGAGGGAGATCGATCTGAGGGGTGCTTGCGATGGGAGATGCACTCCTCCAAGCAACCCCAACCTACACAGCAAAGTGAGACCCTCATTCAGCACTGTTTTTATTCGCATCTTGCAACAGAATGTCATGAGTACACGTCTTTTGCCCTTAATTTGTACATCCTTTGCAATAAAATATGGAAGTACAACTCCTTTTAACACCAAGACATTGTGTGTTTGCCCAGTTTGGTTATTTTTCAATCCTCTTTCGCATAAACTAGATGTTTATTGTTTGCGGGCTAACGTATGCAGAAGATCGAAATAGCCTCGGGTAATATCATTTTCTTATATATGGATATTGCAAGTTATTATTTACTATGGTGAAGTAATCATTTTGAGAACCAAAATTACATGCCATTTGTGTATTATTGCTTCAGAGCGATCACAAACATTGAGAGTAGAGTAATTATGTGGCACTTTTTTCTTGCTAGGAACAACTTCTCACTTTCTTTTGGATATATGTACCACCCTTTCCTTGCTATTGGGTACTATCTAATAATCTCTTGCATGAATTTCTTTTAGATATTTCAACGATCATAAATGGACAATGTCATGCTAAGAAAGCAATTTCTGGGTCTTCTCATAGTAGAAGTATTCTGAGTTCTAATTCTATTATTTGTTAATGCTGCAACTATATACATATATATATATTGATATCTACCTATGCTCTGAATGTATTTCCTTGATGCAATATCCTCCTCTTTATTGGAATTAACAAGGTGTTGATTAGTGCATTAGATGTTTTTTGTCTGATTGTTTCCCCATAGTATTGTTCTTCTATTGATAGTTCAAACATCTTCTTGCTAGGTTTTCCATGGTGTGTTGATTGTGCTCTGTTTGGTCACCTCTCTGACAAGAATTATGCTGTCAAGTGTCCATGTAAGGCTAATCATGCTGTCACCTACTGGATATGAACTTGGAGGTATTTGCTGATTTGCTCTATCACAAGTTTGTTTCCTTTGAATACAGCTAAAGATAATCCCAGATACCTTATTAGAGTATGGGAATAGGTACGACTTTTGATCAACAATCTGCCTCGATGTTAGGGGTTCTTACGGGTACTTCCAACTATGATTTTTTGACTAGATAAGTTCTTTTTTGTTCGAGTGCATCTGATTAATTTACCCTTTGCAGCTTAGAATATTGATAGGTGTGTCAATGTCATGATGCATGACATATCCACTATTGGTCGTGCTTTCCTGCACTCTTTATGAAATCATACTACATCATATGTACTCTGTTCTGTCCAGGTTTAATAACAGAGGAACATGCATACATCCACCCAGATGCATGTCTTTTTGCTAGCAGAAAGGGTGAATTGACTCACCAAGGCCTAAGTGACGCAAGTTTGATTGAAGTGGTATTTATCTAAATTTTCGGTATAGATGAATAGACGGTTCTTTTTCATACCATATGTGTTGTTATAAGCCATAATACTGACCACCAAGGTCCATATATCTGAAAACTTGCGAGACATGCCTTACCTTAGTTCGAGTTAGAAAATTTGTTATTATGAAATTTTCTTCTACCTTCTTGGCCAGGTTATTTCAATATTTTAGGAGTGATTTTTTCAAGTACAATACCTGCTTGGTACCTAATAGGACCACACTGATTTTCAAGCAGTCCAGATACATCTTTATGTATGGAAATAATTTTCTTTTTTGCTTACATCTGAATAGTGTTCTTTTTCTCCCTTTTCGGGAACAGTTGGGGGAAAGCCCTACTTGATTATATCAAATGAAGTAAACATGGTAAGATTTACATGGTTTGGAATAAGAAAAATGAATAATAATGTACAGTCAGCCAATCTGTGAGTGCGGTCATGTTTAAAGTATCAGTACCTTTAGGCAATCCAAATCTTGCAACAGCAGCATTTTCCACAAGATTCTATCAGAGTTTGTTTTCTCGAAATCAGAATTACCTCTCTTCTTTAAAATGTTCTCTTTGTGAGACACAATATTCTCAGACCAACATACACATATGTAAGTAGCCATCTCCATGCTAGTACATTGTTTTCTTACATGCACAAGCCTGGCATATATATGTGTAAGAGCAAAATGTATGTTTGATGTATTTGCAAGAGAAAAATGGTACCTTCCAAATGGTTTAGTACATTACAAGATATTAGTGAATGATGCAAGTATCTATTTTTACATTTTTAGGAAAGCAAATATTGGTCTTTTGAGTTTTATCTAGAGGCATTATGTGATCCTGACACAAGACTCACTAAACGCAACAGAGGAATGTAGGCATAGAATGGTATCATCAATAGAAAGAAAATTGCAATGGTGATGGTGCAGATAACTTCGAGACTCATATGTTTGTTGTTTCTTTTCTTATTTTGTCTAGCAGTTGGAAGTAATTGTAGTTCACCTTACTGGAAGGAAGTGGAATGTATCATCTTGATGGATCCCTGAAGGAGTTCATTAGGTACCTTTTCACCATTAGGCACAAGAACTGCATAGATTTGTCGTCTGGTTGCGAGAACTATATATTTCTTTGTGGTTCTTCCAAAAGTATGTAAACTACTTGAAAAGAGGAATTTGAATATGGCTATCAAGCTGATGTTTTATTGATACATGAAAGAGGAAATCCATGAATTGCTAACTATATTTGAAGAAATTTATGTGCAAGAGTTTTCAATTATGCGTTCTCTTCAAGATTTTCAGTACTTCTGCATATTCATTAAGAGAACATTACATGAGACTTATGTGCTATATAAGTGATGTTATAAAATCTTTTCAAGTTATTTTTTTGTGCATTTTTTAGATTAATTTATGTTTTACTCTCAGGTGTACGATTTTCTATTGAGCCTCTGTTTAGATCAAACCTATATCATGTGTTGATAATTTGTCTGTCCATTCTGGACAATTAGTGCCAATATCTTCTGGCAATCTTTTGAACTGACATTCAGAACTAAATGTCCACCTAAATGTGTCTCATATATGCGTGGGGACTGCAATTTCATACTCTTTTTTAAACTACAAAGCGGTTTACCTAATAACGATTTAAACAGTGTTTTACCCATCGATCACTAATATCAAAGGCGGGTGGCGCGCGGCAAGCCGCGCCAGGGGATCTAGTGGAAATAAATCCTGCTCGCCACCCTGAGCATTGCCTGCGGCAGATGCATCTGCGTTTGGATAGAACACAACAAGTTAGTCTTTGACTCTTTGAACAAAAGCAGGGCGTTGACCGAACTGTGGTCGAATTGACCTTGCATGAGTTCAGCGAGGGGAGTATGCCGACAAAACATGCAGAGCGACGCGAGAGTAGTCGCTCGACCTTTTGTTTTGTTAGCGGACTGTTTGGGCATGTAATCTCTCGTCTACACAACCTTTTCTTCCAATCTTCTTGAAAAAAAAAATATGAACAAATAAATAAACTTCTGCTCAAGCCATCGGAGTTTCCAGTTCATATTGTGCAGTAATTTAAGCACGAATTATGTTGCCCCAGCAAACGAATTTACCAACCTAAACATTAAATCGGAAATATAGGAATTACTCATAGTGTGGAAGTGAAGCACTAGTGGTTATGGACTTTATTTTACAGACCTATATGCATGCAACCAAAAAATACGATGTGTCAAATCAAACATACTCATGTCAACTCTATTGGATTGAGTTTGCTCCACGAATAACTAACGAAAAGGATATAGATTGGAAACAAGAGTGTTACATATGCAAACATTCCGGTGTCTTAGGAAGTAGGAACTTAGGTGTTGTTGATGAAGCGACCATATACAAGTCATTTTCCGTGATTTCTTATGGCTTGTTGTACTGACGAGACATGCCATGATCCTGCAAGCACCGGCCATATCCTGTCGTGCATATCCAAACACCCTGGTATATCTTATCGTATCTATAACCATCTCCTAAATAATCTTGCTCGATTATATTAGTCGAACCCACACCCAAGCTATTGCTAGTATACAAGATATTTCTTGTTTGATGTGCTAGTTGCAACGACGATGCTGCCTGTGATCTTCCAAATGTTAGCTCTCCGACCATGAATGCCAGACTCCTTGATCTAGGCTATCGCCCTGGTGAACAACTTACTAGTCAAGGAGAACACCACATCTCAGGTATCCTCTAATATCTCACATTTTCTTTTTAACCCTCTAACTTTAAGACCATAAGACATTTTCATACAACCGATACAAGTTAGTTTGTGTGCATGACAGGATGCCCATAACATACCATCAAACTCACAATGTCTTTTCTGATTTGATGAACATGAGGACACTCCCCACGGTTTTATATGGACGGGTTTCATTATTATGCAAGATAATAGAAATGCACGCATAATGGCCCTTCCATGGACGTGCATAAAGATTGTATGCCTAAGTTCATAGAAAAAGCATCGTGGAGGTAGACAAAAAGTGGTCACATCTAGCCAATTGACAATTACTATGTTGGATGAAGCTATTCTAATGTAAGAATTATTTTACAATACCAAGCAACTTCAATCTGTACTAACAAGGGTAGTTTGTGGCGGTCGTTCAAAAGTACTATATCATCACATATCCTACAGAAAGGAAGCCACGAAACGAACAGAAGAAAATTTTGTCTTAAATTGCCAAGAAGAAGTAAAAATATGATTCAATTTTTATGTCGTGAATAAGCAACCACAAAGTTTGCAAACAGAGATGGTCGATCAATTATACAAGCAGGCTAGATAAATACATATAATGTCTTCAAATTATTCTATGTATTTCTTTCTTTCAGTAGAAACATACTGAAAACCCGTTTTTTTTTTCCTTTCTGAGGCAATATGTGGTTGTTATTTTGCCAAATAAGTATTATCAACTATTCTCCTTTTATCAATCATGAGCATGGGCTTAGGTTCTAGCAAGATCAAAGGTTAGATAATCAAACACATTATTCGTACACTACTAGGAAAATGGCGATAGGTGGAGCGTTACCTGTGGCGCGCCTCACTTTTGTGTAACTTCGACTAAGTACTCGTGCACTAGTAGAAAACATGACTTTGGTCCGGAGCATTAGTCCCAGTTCCATTTGAAACCGGGAACAATGCTCCGCACCCAAGGCCCGTAATGACCTGTAGATAGTCCTGGTTCGTAATACAGTCCAAGACTAGAGGTGTCTGGCCGGTTGTGGCAGACGGCGAGAACCGCTAGTCCAGGGTGGTGTCACGAACGGGGACTAGAGGTCCTCTGTTCAATATATCCGGCCACTTCCCCGTCTTCTCTATCTTTTTTCATTTTGTAAGTTAGAGGCGTGATCTACATTGTTGTTCGTTTTCTATGCACTAGATGTGTTTGACGAAATGCCCGAGCTAGCCATGTTGTTTGATATCCTCTGTTTTTCACCTTCGATCGCGATTTTATCCCCAATTTTTCGACGATTGGTGCAGATTTCTCGTCGCCCCTTCTATTGAAGTGTTCTAACAGGTTAGCACCTAAATATTAATAGATGTAGATTCGTAGGAATTTGTTTCCGGCGATGATGCATCCTCATCTTTGACTCGACAACAACGACCAATTACTGAAATCTGCCGGACATGTCCTGGAGTGCGTACCACCGGGCAACTACTAATTTTAGCATTGTGATTGCGTTTGATATAATTATACAATAATGCAGATGCATCGGTAATGGATGTACAACATTGACCGACTCTCTGGAAAGTACATTAATGGTGTGAATGATTTCCTCTGCGTGGCTGATGCGAACAAGCGGAATGGTTTTGTATTCTGTCCATGTGGTGTCTGTAAGAATTACAAGGATTACTATGACTCAAAGATCCTTCACAGCCACCTATTTCGGTCCGGTTTCATACCCATATATAATTTTTATACCATATGCGAAGGAGAGGGGTTATTATGGAAGAGAATAAAGAAGAAGAGGATGATGACAACTATCCCCCTCAATACAATGATACTTTCATGGAGGAAGCTGAAGGGGAAGCTGAAGAACAAGAACATGATGAGCCCGCTAATGATCTTGGTCGTACTATTGCTGATGCACAGAGAGACTGCGATAGTGAAAAGGTGAGGGAGAAGTTGGATCACATGCTAGAGAATCACAAAAAGATGGTGTACCCAACTTGCGAAAACGGTCTGAGAAAGCTGGTAGCACACATGAATTGCTGCAATGGAAGGCAGAGTGTGGTTTTCCTGATAAGAGTTTCGAAAAGTTTCTGAAAATGATGAAGACTATCCTTCCAAAGGAGTATTGCTCGGCAGTACGTACGAAGCAAACAAGGTTGTCTACCATCTAGGTTTAGAGGATCTGAAGATACATGCATGCCCTAATGACTTCATCCTAGACCGTGGTTAGGAGTACAAGAATTTGAATGCATGCCCGGTATGCATTGCATTGCGATATAAGATCATACGAGATGACCGTGGTGATGTTGAGGGCGATCCCTCTCAGAAGAGCGCTCTTGCCAAGGTGATGTAGTATGCTCCTATAATACCACGATTGAAACATTTTTTCATAAACAAAGAGCATGCCAAGTTCTTGAGATGACACAAAGAGGAATGTACGTCAGATGGGATGTTGAGACACCCCGCTGATGAGCCGCAGTGGATAAATACCGACAGAGAGTTCAAATATTTTGCAGCTGACGTAAGGAATTCTAGGTTTGGTCTAAGTACAGATAGCATGAATCCTTTGTGGTGTAGATCTCTAGTCATAGCAACTGGCCCATGACTCTATGCATCTATAATATTCCTCTTTGTTTGTGCATGAAGCGGAAGTTCATTATGATGTCAATGCTCATCCAAGGCCCGAAGCAACCCGGCAATGACATTGATGTGTACTGAGGCGATTAGTTGATGAACTTCTACAGTTGTGGGACAAACCTGGTGTACATGTGTGGGATGAGCACGAACAGGAGGAATTTGATCTATGAGCGTTGTTGTTCGTAACCATCAATTATTGGCTAGAGGAGACCATGCTGATGGCCTTAAGTGGGGATATGCGGAGTCTTCATGACAACATTTTGTTTTCATGACAAAGATAATTTATATCCGATTTTCGTTGCGAGGGTGACAAAGGAATTGGGCTTCGTCGAATAAACCTACGCGCATACGATAGTCCTGCGGTTTTCGGACTTCTTCGATGTGTTCCACCTGAATCCACCTATTCTCGCTTAGTATGGCGGTGAAGATCATCTAAGATAAGACTCCGGTCATCGCAATAGTGGACCCCTACCACATGTGACATGTTGTCTTCAGCTACGTTGGGAAAGAACTAGTCGTAGAGACATACCTCCAAGACTTCATCCTCATACCTTATTTTACCGGGTTACTCATTCCACTCGCCGACTCGAATGTCCTTTCTTAGGTTATCAGGGAGTGCGATGAAGAAATACAACGGAATCGTGAAGAAAGTTTTTAATAATAATCTCACCGGCTACACCGCAAAGGGGGGGGGCGGGGAGGGGGAATCGAGAGGTATAAGGTCGTTAAAGGCATTCGGGTATTCACCCACACGATGGAGTTTGCCAGCGTAAAGTAGCTGGCACGCAGTGAAAATGACCCCTTCTATGGCCTCCATCACATGTGGGCGTACGTACGGGACCAACAGTACATTCGGTTGCCTAGTAAAATTAAAGAGTGGGTATGGCGCTTGGAGATGACCGATGATGACAAGATTAGAGAAGAGTTAAATAATATCCAACAGAGGTTCGCGACGAAAATCGTTCAGCAAGTGGTTGATGACCCACAAGTATATGGAATCGCAACAGTCTTCGAGGGAAGTAAAACCTGAATTTATTGATTCCACACAAGGGGAGCCAAAGAATATTTGTGAGCCTTAACAAGTGAGTTGTCAATTCACCTGCACCTGAAAGTGGACTTGTTCGCATTGGTTTATCAGTAGTAACAGTTTTATAGTAGTAGCAGTAATGAAATAATAGCAGAAGTGAAATGAAAATAACAACAATAGTGTTTGAAGTAAACAACGGGATTAAATACTGTAGGCATAGGGATAGATGAACGGGCATGGCATGGATAAGATAGTTCATATAATAATAGAGACATGGGCATTGCATACAAATAAGGTAAAGTATCGAAGCACTAAATAACCATCGGCATGTGTTCCGTAAATAGTCGTACGTGCTCTCAATTAGAACTTGCACAACATCTTTTGTCGTACTTTTAATAGAACACCGGAGAAAAACATTAACACTCCGTGAACACATGTGATCCTCACATCACAGCCATCCCCTCCGGTTGTCCCAATTTCCGTCGCTTCGGGGCCTCGGGTTCTGGACAACGATATGTGTAAAAAAATTGCAGGTATGATCAAGAAACAATAATTATCATCATGATTCAATAACATGTTCATATCTGAGATCATGGCACTCGGGCCCAAAGTGGCAAGCATTAAGCATAACAAGTTGCAACAATGTCAATAGCACTAATAGAGGATACTGGGTACTATGCCCTAACAATGACGACATTATTACATAAACAATCTCATCCAATCCCTACCACCCCATTCATCCTACAGCGGGGGAATTAATTACACATGGATGGGGGAAACATGGTTGGTCGATGGAGTGGGGTTGGTTATGATGACGGCGATGATCTCCTCCAATTCCCCGTCCCGGCAGGGTGCTAGAACGGAGTTTCTGAACCCCGAAAAAGGATTCGCGGTGGCGACGGAGCTACAGACTTCATTGAAGGCAATATATAGTCGAAGGGGAGATCGATGGGGTCTCTGGGTGGCCCACACCACCAGGTGGCACGACCTAGGGGGGCTCGAGGGGGTGGTGTGGCCCCCCTATGGCTCCTCTCCTGGCCCCCTTTTGGCTCTCAGAGTCTTCCGGTGTTTTAAGACCAATTGGGTCTTTTCTGGGAAATTTCCCGAAAGTTGATTTTCCTGCACAAAAACGAGACACCAAGGTAATTCCGTTGAAAATAATGTTAGCCCGTGTTAGGAGCCCACGGGTCGGGGTTCCTTTGGTACCGGTTCCTGTTACGAACCGGTACCAAAGGGTTGTCTTTTTTTTTCTCTTTTTTCGATTTTTTTTCGAAAATATTCATTTTGTTGCCATTTTATTTATTTCTGTTGTTTGACCACTCAAACTCGCATTTATCGCTAAGTAATCTTAATTTAAATCTAAATTACTCCCTTCTACTAACATATCCCGCAAGGTCGCTCATCCTCACAGTACTCCAGCACTAGCACACTTAACATCTTAGTTCCTTCCCGATGAGGGACCTACAAACAAGATATACTTACATGACAATAGTATCATATCAATCCTATTAAACCATAGACTATGATGTCACACATATTTATTTTATGAATCAAAATAATTATTTAAATAAAAAGAAATAAATCATTAATAATATTTTGAATTAAAATATTCTTAAATGGAAATAATAATTAACTTATTTGTCGCTTTCCATTTAATATTGAATAATTCATATATGCAAATCCGTAAATTAAAATTTGACAAATAATCTATCTAAATCGATTAGAAAAATGAGAGAAATCTAAATATGAGACATCCATAACCTTACTCTTGATACATTTCTCTCATGTTTGTATGATCTAGTACTTTAAGCTCTATGTCATGAAACTCCCTAGAGAGAAGTTGATACCGTTGAAGTAGGTCACACCCCGAAGTGTAGTGTCTCTCATCGATACCCCATAGGACACTTGTACACAAATGTTATGGAACCCCCTATCTTGTGGTGGGATCCCAACACCGGAGTCCCTCTCCGATGAAACCCTAGCCCCGTTGTAGAAAACCAGGCTTATACGAACAAAGCCTGTACCGGCGTCAAAATGGGGTTGAAAACTGTCTAACTAGTTGCTTGGTTGTGTAAGGCTAAATCCTAGAAACTAAGATGCCAAAGGTATGCCACAACTGCTGATAATTTTTTCTAATGTTTGTCTGATCTAGTACTTTCAAACTCTAAGTCATGAAACTCCCTAGAGAGAAGTTGATATCGGTGAAGTAGGTCACACCCCGAAGTGCAGAATCTGTCATCGAAAACCCATAGCAGACTTGCACACAAATGTTATGGCACCCCCTATCTTGTGGTGGGATCCCGACGCCGGAGTCCCTCTCCAATGAAACCCTAGCCTCGTTGTAGAAAAACCAGGCTTATACAAATAAAGCCGGTACCGGCGTCAAAATGGGGTTGAAAAGTGTCTAACTAGATGCTTGGTTGTGTTAGGCTAGGTCCTAGAAAGTCAGAAGACAAAGGTATGACACAACAGTTGATAAATTTTTCTAATGTTTGTCTGATCTAGTACTTTCAAACTCTAAGGCATGAAATCCCTAGAGATAAGTTGATACCGGTGAAGTAGGTCACACCCCGAAGTGCAGTGTCTGTCATCCAAAACCCATAGCACACTTGTACACACATGATTTGGCACCACCCGTATCCAAAGTACTCACATCATAGAGAAAATACATAGATCACAATAAAATATTCTCACATCATACTTAAACTTAAACATGAACATAAATCCCAAACACAAGAACATAAATCCCAAGTAATCACATCATACTTAAAATTAAACATGAACATAAATCCCAATCACTACACTTGATAAAAGTACTATATATAGAGATCACAGGATCGACCCCAAGCACTAAACACTAGTAGTAGTCGTCTGAATCGTCATCATCATCATCATCATCATCAAGTGCTGGTGCTTGAGGTACGAGGTGACACCGCCCATGGTTGACCACTCGAATAATGCGGTACAACTCGTAAGCAACGTAAGCATCTATGGCGGCATACTCAATGTTCTTGCGGTGAAGTGGAGTCGTCTCCCACTCATCGTGGTTCTCAATCTTGGTCTTCATATCAGTGTAGTAGTCGTCGATCAAATCGATTGCCATATGAGCCATTGAAGTCCTATCATGCCGAGGCATGAATATGTCCTGGAGATCAATGTGGCAGGCAGACGGTATCTCAATATGGAAGCTTTTCCTCATGTTGATCTTTTCATTATTGATATCAACGCTAACAAAACGAATGTCGTTGCGGCAAAGGAAGTTCATGAGAGCTGGACACTCCTTGTCACTGCTGCAACAACAAATTAGAATGGAACAAATTGTTCATTAAGAATCATAGCAATAACCTACGAACTAAATATATATGCCAATAGGAAAATTAATTTACTACTAAATAGTATTTATCTTTCATATAGAATTCAAATGGGAACAATTTTCTATCCTATGTAATTTGCCAATAAGCATGTCGTAAATTAACTATATGTCATTTTGCTATCCTATGAAATTTGCCAATATACATTTTTCTATATATGTTCTATCATGGATTTGCCAATTTGTAACAAGGAAAATTAATCCACTACTAAATAGTTTTGATTTTCATATAAGATTCAAATGGGAACAATTTGCTATCCTATGCAATTTGCCAATATGTACTAGACTAACTATGTCTTCTACCACGGATTTTGCCAAGGAAAATTAATTCACTACTAAATTAACTATATATCACGCGCATATATGATTCAAATGGGGATCGGACATGTTGCTATCCTATGCAATTTTTATCATAAACCTACGGATAGATCAAGAGCCCCAATTAAAACGTACCTTGCCCATTGGAAAACCAAGACATTCGTTTTGAAGCATAGTTGGATGACGACAACTTTCTTAGCATTGCGCGTGAACTCAAGATCAAGCCCTATGAACTTCTCTTGTTCCTTCGTGCTTTGAACCAATCCTTCGAACGTGGCAAGATGACCCGGCATGTTGGCGCTCTCGTTGGTGTAGACGACAGTAAGCACGTTCGTTCCATGTGCGCGAACCTCCTCGATGCGAGTGATTGGTCCCATAGTGGATTAGAGGAAGAAGCCAAGAGAGGGAGAAGAGAAGAGGAGAGGCAAACCGTAGAAAACAGAGAAAACAGAGAAATGGCATGCACTATGCGCAGTTTGCGACTACATGCGCGCGGGAGGCAAACCGTTTGACCCTTTGATACCTGTTTCAGCCACCAACCGGTCCCAAAGGTGCCCAACGCTAGGCGAATGGTCACCACATTACCCCTGCCACACCCCTTTGATACCGTTTTTTGCCACCAACCGGTACCAAAGGTGCCCGCACCAGGCGAACGGTTGCCACACCCCTTTGCTACCGGTTATAGCTACCAACCGGTACCAACGGTGTGGTTCATACCGGTATTAACTATGCATAGCGCCCTCCCCGTTCAAACCGGTACAAGACACTCTTTACTACCGGTTCCTAATTGAACAAGTACTAAAGGTAATATACTTTGACTAGTTTTCTACTAGTGCATTGTGTCTCACGCGCTCAGCACTGAACAAGAATCATGTAGTAGTTTACCTTGAAAATACTGTAACATATATTTCTACGATGCGAGTCTCCAAAGAATGAAAGTGCAATTACTACCGAATGAGTCTCAGAAAGATGTTTTCCGGACCTTGCCCGTCGTGGATTCTGTGTTGTGGTGTAGTGAATTTGCTTGGGTGTATGTTCATCATGTAGGTATAATGATACTAGCTAGTTGTCCCATCTTTATGTAATATAAGTAGGTTTAATATTAGTTTGATTAAAAAAAAATTGGGAATCAAAATACAGAAAAAATTCAAAAAAGAAGATGTAAAACGGATCATGAAATACATTTTCATAGTATGTAATTTTCTGTGTAACAACATACTGAAAAAAAGATAAATGTTAGTTTGAAAAAACGGTGTCCGAAGTAGCTACTTATAGTGTGAATCAGATGGCATCCTTGCATGCGGTCCACTAAAATTGCTATACCGCTATCTCGGAACTTAATGTTCATGCGTTCATCCATGAATATAGTCGAACGATCATGTATGCATGAAAGGTTCTTCATGCATGTCCATTAATTTTGCATAACGAATGCATGAATAACAATCCATCGATCCGGTCTATATATAAATGTAGTGTTCACCAAGCATCAATTCGAAGAACATTATTTCTGATACTTCTTTTTAAGGAATACTTAGATAATCATGGCTATAATACAAAAGTGAGAAATTAGAAGATAACTGATAGGTTACTCTAAAACTGTCGAGGAGCATGTTTATGCTAGACATTGAGTGGTAGGATCTTTGGTAGGTGTCGGTGAAGGATGATACAAGATGATGCATAAGCGCGTTGAGCCATGTGCTGAAGAACATAGCTCGCAGCCGTGCCGGCCGGTGAAGAGATCTCGAAGTCAAAGCGCATGGGTAGCATGCTAGCACTTCCGGCGTTTGAGACATTGAACAAGAAGCTTGGCGCAAACACGGAGAGTAGGCCCAAGCTTTGTAGGCTTCAGGCAATTTAAACAAGATTGATTATAATCTACTACATTGTTTCTGTGACGAAAGTGAAACAATTCAACATCTTTTCTGTAGAATGCCCTCTTGTTAAATTAATTTGACGTGTTGTGTACATTACTTTTTACATAGGTCCTCCAACTAGTATCTCGAATATGTTTGGGAACTGCTTACATGGAGTACCCGAAAAAGAAAAGACTCAAATCAGGGCTGGAGCTTGCGCTTTACTTTGGGCTATATGGCATGTATGTAATGGAATTGTTTTTAACAAATCGAAAGCCTCTTATTTTTTGCGGGTGTTACGCTTGGCCAGCCATTGGATTCGTATGTGGTCCTTTCTCCAGCCGGGAGAGCGCCACCAGGAAATGGATTTTGGGTGCATTTGTTTGGAAAGGTGGCAAGGGAGTTGTTCATCCGGTTTGGTTGACAGCTTTATTATAGGTTAACATGTTGTGGCATAGGCATCACGTGTTAGGAGTGCTCTTCAAATGGTTAATACATGTCCCAACTATGTGTGATCCATGAATTGTAATAAGGTTTGCACCGTAAACGTTTAATAAAACAATAAAAGTTGTATGCATCATTTTGATGCAGAGGCGGGGGCGTTCCCATTTAGTTTTTTGTTTTTTTATCTACTACGTGAACCCAATTCCAATAATACTAGAGTTACGACTGCTGGGTTAGCGAAAAATTTATGGACTGGGCTATGGAAATTTATTTTTTGGATTTGTATACAGAGATAAAAATGACTATTTTTCGTGAAAATTGAGGTGCGCATATAAAATATCAAGATGTACTTTCCAATATGTTTATCCGGTGGCACATCATATCTAATGTGCTGGATTTTACGTTATTACCTACAGTTTTGAGTCGAGTAGTGAGCAAGTGTCTCAACCCATCTGCCTTTTTTGCTGAGGCTGGCTTGTGGGCCTTGTATGTGAAGTGCTGCAGGACCGTCGCTAGCGTGTGTGTGGCGGTGTGTGCGGCGCTCTGTCAGTTATTTGTGTGACCTCCATGTAGGTCCGCCAATGCATCACGTTCGTGTACGTCTCTTGCCAGACCCGCAGCTCCTTCTACTCTTTCCATGTTTCTTCTCTCACGAAACCCCTAGGGTTCTGGCTGCCACCCCTACAGCTCGGCGAGGATGCCACATATTCTCACGATCTTTGTCCCTCATCTTTGCATGTTGCTGCCCTTCTCCCGGTCTGAGCTTGATCGCGGCATTGCCAAGTGGCCCCAGTTGGGTAGGTCTACAAGGTGATTTTGGCCTGCGAGGAAAGGAGACAGGGCAGGCCATCGAGGAGCAGTGTGCACCGGCAAGATCAAGAATCTGACAACTGATCGAGCTGCAGCTGCGCTATGCTGAGGGAGAAGATGGATTACATAAAGTTGGGCTCGAAGCCCCGCCATCCAACTCTCACCGTATTTTTATCGCATTTTTGATCTCTATCGCGCACACAATTCTGGGATAGGACAGACCCATTTTTTGCTGCGTTAGACATATCCAATTGTATTCATGTTTCCAGCTCTCGAATTTGTATTTTGATCTTGGTCTTTGAATTCTAATGAATATTATGCACGTGATGTGCTTCACAAGCGGCAATAATGAATTAAGAGCAAAAACATTGAAGCATAAACCTGACAATTACTTGCACACGTAGTTGAGAAATTTCCAGGATACAATTAATTGGAAATGTCCTGGCATGAAAATTGTCTTAACTACATAGAAATTGTACTGACGGTCACATGAGAGATAAATATCTCCATGACAAATTTAGAACGGATGATCATTTACATGTTTTTAGCATGCTACACTCTAATCCAATTGATACTATTTACCGTGCTTGCTGTCCCTGCTTGCGGGCATTTCATCCCGCTCTTTTCTCTTTGCGTTTGCGTTGCAGCTAGCGCGGGCAAGTGTTGTTGGGTTGCTTCTTGGTGGCCAGGATTTTTGTGCCGTCAGGTTGTTTCGAGTTCTCATTTCCGGTGGCATCTTGTTTTTCTACCTTACAAGGAGGTCGAGGCTCCATATATTTCCTGTAGACTTTGTTGCGTTCTTTGGTATGATTTCTTTGTTTTGGGGTTGTAGGAGGTTCTGAATTTCTTCTTTGGATCTCACTAGTGAAAAATGAGGCTTTACTCCCGGTTTGGAAGATCTTTACCAACTGGGACTAAACATCCTGTTGGTTTTGTGTTTTAGGGTTTTATGGGTTTACGGTTTTAGATTTTTTATTTGTGTTTTCCATTTAAATATTGCACATTTCAAAGAAACTTTCATATATAATTCTACACTACTACATATTGTGCACGTTGATGCATACATATAATATAATATCTCTTACAAGCGTGCATATATATACTAATTTGGTATTACACATGGAGACTCTACAGTTGGAGCTAGACCTAAGGCATCAACCGAAATGGAACTCTCCAGTTAGAGCTATGACCTGCTCAACCAAAAATCCTGCCAATTTTTTTTGAATTACATGTATGAGGTTCTATGGTAGGAGTCGCTCGCGCATCCTTTATGGGTTTAAAGAAGGACAACAGTATGAAAATATGAGTTGTGTTTACATATGAATGGAGCTCAAGACAATTGATGGTAATATAATGAAATTATGAAAAGTGTTTATGAACTTCAATTTTTCTTACATCCATGCGCCGCTCCCTAGTCATGCGAATGTAGATGCAAACGCTGTATTCACATAAGGTATTCCCTTGTTCATGTCTCAACCACTTTACGACAATATAATTCAATCAAATAATAATCAAGCATGAACCCAAGATGCATTTGTCTAAGTACCCAAGATTGTTGAGATCCACTATTGTCATTCCATACTGGGGTCTATCTTCATCCTGTTTCGTGTCAGCTCGAACCATTTGCACCGAAAAAGTGACCTTAAAAGAAGATCCATAGTCAAGTTCTCATATCTTCATCGTGTAAAACGTATTCCTATTTATCGCGTACCCTTGGAAAGTCTATATAGTCGAAGATGGTGACTTGGCAAATAAGTACAACTGATCTCAAATAGTGGTGTTATTTATGAGATGTCTTTGCAACCAAATGCCGAAAGTATCCACTGATTGTTAATAATTTATGCCATTGCTTAGTTGAATGAGTAATAATTATCATAAGTTTCATGATTGGCCCTGCATAAACGGAATAGTTGGACAAAACATGTGGTCCAAGTTCTTAGGGTGAGCACGCACGACCACATTTGGGATACATGCATATGCATGCATGGATGGTGGCATCGCCATCTCAAGCACTCAACGTGGCTTACATGGTGGAGCGTGAGCAGAGGGGTTGTACTACGCTTGCAGGGGTGTGCTCCGACACTCGGCGCAGACTAGCACTCCTCTAGATGGCGGCACGCTAAGTCGTGAGCTCACAAGCCTCCATCCACGCGTAGATGTGATACTTGAGGTGCGGTTCTGGGACGCGCCTTCTGGTTAGGGAGGAGGCTTACGCCAGGGCCCACGGCTCTTGATGAGGTAGGGAGGCATCGCAGTCTTATCGGAAAATAATTGCAGCCGAATAGTAATTAATGCTACATCTACGGGCTGCATCTACGGGCTAACAGCTTATGGAATGACATGTTAAAAATTGGTTGGAAGCCGGCTGGGTCCACCCAGTGAAATTTACGGGAGGAAGCAAATGAAGAAGGGGCACGTAATCCCGGAAGAAATTTCTTGCAGATTCTGTCCGTATGACTAGCATTTCCGATTTCCATCTACTGTAGCCCCTCGCGCGAGTCGAACATCCGTTTTGGGACTGTGATTGGGACTCTCTCGTGGGACGGGCGACGGCACGTTTAGGACCTGCCTAGAAAGATAGAGATAAGGCCAGGGACGTTTGCGTGCGACAGCTGGAGCATGCATCATGTGTTTTGTTCGTTTCAATGGCTGTGTGATAGTTTTTCCGTCAAAAAAGTGGAGGGATGTGTGATAGTTTCAAGAATAGCGTTCAAGACTCCAGTGGAGATGCTCATACGCCGGTGACCATTTACTTTATAATAAGCTGACCCTGCGATACAAATTTCAATCTAAGTATATAATAAAACCAAGAGCTCTTTTACGGTCGGAACCACGGGTTCCGTCCGGTTCCGTCGAGTATGTTTATTATACAAGTTTTAGAGTGGTTGGCATTTTTATAAACCGTTCATCCACCTCGATCCGACGGTCGTAAAATAGACGGAACCCCACTGACGGAACCGGACGGTATCAAAAGCGTGGTGACAGAACCAAGATTTTGTGGGGACGGTACCAAAAACGTGGGGACGATACTAAAATTATCGTGGGGACGGTACCAAAATTGTTGCACGATCCAAATTTGCGTTACACTTTGCACGGTATAAAATCTAAGTTAATCTGGCACGTACGTGGGCAATTTAGTAATTTGATGCCACGGTGCAACCCCACTCTCTCTCCCCAATTGAATTGCCCCGTCGTCTCCCTCACTCTTTCCTACACCCAGCCCGCATCTCCAACCAGGCAACCCATCCGACTCCCCGCCCCGGATCTGCCGCGCGCCCGCCGGCCATGGACTCCGGCGGCGGCGGGGCCACGGCCATCCGCGTGCCATACCGCCACCTCCGCGACGCCGAATGTAGCCCGTCAGCCTCCATCCCCTGCGCCCGCGCCTCGCCCAAGGTCCCACACCGCTGGCCCCGAGACGGCGAGGAGGGCGGCGGCGGCGAGAGCGGCGCCGACGCGGGGAGCACCAGGAAGACGTCGAGGAGGGCGGCGGCGGCGAGAGCGGCCCCGACGCGGGGAGCACCAGGAAGACGGCGAGGAGGACGGAGGCGAGAGCGGCGCCGACGTGGGGAGCACCAGGAAAAGGGCGAGGAGGGCGGCGGCGGCGAGAGCGGCGCCGACGCGGGGAGCACCAGGAAGACGGCGGGGAGGGCGGCGGCGGCGAGAGCGGCGCCGACGCGGGGAGCACCAGGAAGACGGCGAGGAGGGCGGCGGCGGCGAGAGCGGCGTCGACGCGGGGAACACCAGGAACGGCGGCGGCGCGTGCTCGGCTGCATGGTCGCGGAGGGCGTCCATTTCGGGTGGGCGCTGCAGCTCTCCCTCCTCACCCCCTACATCCAGGTCATCTCAAGCATTGTCGGACGGTCTGTGGCGTCGAGCGTCTTCTGCTGGAGCATCAACTCCTTTGGAGAAGCGAGCTTTTGGAGTAGCTTTTGGAGATTGTTTCTTCCAGAAATTTGACCTTCTAGCTTTGTTTGTATATATTGAGGGAGGGATGAAAATTGTAGCCACTAGCATAGTACGCATGGCCCAAACACAGTTTAGTGCTTGACTAAGTTTCTGTCTCAGAAAACAGCTAGTAAGCGATTAAAAATGGTTTTTAATTAGCAATCAATTGTAATCTGTTGAACAGCCAGTATCTAAGTTGCAGTGCTTATCACAGTTACCCTTGTTGCATCTCTGGTTTCTTATATTTTTCCATTGCACTGGAGGCTGAGCTCCAACTGTCTGGTCTTTAATAGTTCAGCACCTTCTTCTCCTGCTGCAGATTCTTGTACCAATTGCTAATGGTACAGAGGAGATGGAAGCAATTATGATAATTGACATTCTTCGAAGGGCGAAAGCAAATGTTGTTGTTGCATCTTTGGAAAGCTCTTTGGAGATTGTTGCATCCAGGAATGTGAAGATGGTTGCCGATGTGCTGTTGATTGATGCTCTTAAGAGCATGTCTAACAGGCCCCTTATATCGCGAGCGCCCCGTAAAATTCCGGCGGCATACGGGGTGCGGGCCAAAACGGCCGTCTAGCAGCCCCCGTATGCGGCCTGGCCCGTACGAAAATTTTACGGGGCCTGCGAAACCGCCCCCACCGCCCCGTACTTATAGTGGGTGAGGGTTGGGGTGGGGGTCCAACCCCCCACCCGCAACCCTATCTCCGCCGCGCGCCGCCGCAACTCCGGTGAGCGATTCCCCGCGCGCCGCCGCCCCATTCCAAGCGCCGCCCAAGCGATGAGTTCCCCCGACGGCTCCGGCTCCTCCACCGCCCGCTCCAAGCGCCTCCGCGAGCCGGAGACGCTCGAGGAGGCGTGGCGGCTCCACTGCAAACATTCCGTTGCAGGGAGCCGCCGCGCCGCCTGGAAGTACGCGGCATGGCCGCAAAGCATGCCGGCGTCGCTGGCGGACTACGCCGCGGGCGGGAGGTACTACTCCGTCGACCCGCCTCCGCGGCCGATGAGCGGCCCCCAATTCGCGAAATGGCGCGCGGATTGGGAGATGCACCAGCAGTGCAAGCGCGGCCGCGACGGCGTAAGCGGAAGCGGAGGAGGAGGCGCGGCGACAGCGGAGGAGGAGGTGGTTCCGGCGACAACGGAGGAGGAGGAGGCCGCGTTCGCGGCGGCCATCGAGCTTTCGAAGAAGGAAGCGGAGGCCGCGGCGCGGGCGGAAGCGGAGGAGGAGGCGAAGGCCGTCGCCGACGTCGAGCAGTTCAAGGCGATGGAGGCTTCCGGCCCCATCGTCTTCCTAGACTAGACTAGTACGAGCTCGAGCTCGATTTCATGTAAGCAATGGTGATCATCTGAATAAAATCGAGTTCATCTATTCTCCCGCGAAGTTCAAATTCAAACATACAGGGCGGCGATAGGGGGTCTGCTAGATGAACTTGTAAATCTGAGCACAAATATTCCTAGATTTCGTGTGCAGGGCCCTCTACACGCGATTTAGGGGGCGAAATTGTAAGGGTCCTGTTAGACATGCTCTAAGCATCAATATGATCTCATTTTCTTACCTGTAAGTTTCATACATCAGTTTTTACCATTAGGCTTTTAGCTTGTATCCTCATGATCTCCCATTTGTTGATAGGGTGGCCTTGGTAGTGCCCAAGCATATGCCAATTCGGATGAACTGATTGGTCTGATCAAGAAGCAAGCTGAGGCGAACAAACTGTATGGAGCTATCTGTGCCTCCCCAGGAATTGCCCTTGAACCACACGGCCTGCTGAAGTTACAGTACAGAGATAAACATTGGATCTTTTTTTTCTGAGAGGGACAACATTGCCGCCTAGTGTGTTTTAGAAACATTACATCCTAGCGAAACATAAATACTGAAACAGCTCTGTAACTTGCTCTTCCACATCAGGGGAAGAAGGCTACATCGTATCCTGCTATGTGGAACAAACTTGCGGACCAAAGTGAATGCAAGAACATAGTTGTTGTTGATGGAAACCTGATCACTAGCCAATGCCCAGGGACTTCCATGGAATTCTCCCTTGCCATTGTGGAGAAGCTCTTTGGAAGGGAAATGGCCCTTGAGCTGGCCAAAACCATGGTTTTCGTATGAGTCGTGTTGCTTCCGGGAAGTTCCAGGTCAGAGTAGAGTGACACTTTGTGAATACGAGGCATGCTGCGTAGCTGGTGTGGAATGTACTCTATAATCCTTTTCTCTTATCACTACAATAAATCATGTAATGTATGGAAATGCAATAAAGAGTTGCAACTTACAAATATGATGTACCGCCAATGTATCGGCTTCTGTTAAATATGTGTGTTCGTAACTTATCCAAACTGTTGTGATTGCCTTACTCCCAGGCATGCATTATGTGATGAGTCTAATTTGGGAGTATAACTTTTCTAAGTCCGTTTTCATCTGGGCTGCAGATTATTTTTCCACTGAATGAAAGGCAATGACATTGCCATCTTAGGCCGGTTCTGAATTTTTGTCTCCGTTAACAGAACAATAGGTCGTGGGCTGCTCTGGCTTGTCGCTACGGACCCGTGCAGACACCACCCGCCGCGGCTGCAAACCACGCCACCGCCGCTCGCAAAGCCAACGAAGCCGCTGGGAGCTCACAGCGTCCTCTCGCCGCACTGAGAGATGGAGGTGGTCGTGGTGACCTAGACGGCGGCAGAGGGAGGTGGTCGTGGTGACCTAGACGACGGCGGCACAAGTTTTGCGGGGGATCGAGTGGGCGGCAGCGGCGGCGCACGCTATGGATCGAGTGGGCGGAGGCGGCGGCGCACGCTACGCAGGGGGATCGAGTGGGCGGCGGCGGCGGATTTGATTCCTCTGCGAACGCTACGTAGGGGATCGAGTGCTAGAGCTTTTTTTCCTGACCGATTGGGTAAAGGAAAAACGAATTCGGAATTTTTTTTTCTACGTGTCTCTGAGTGACTATCGGCTCAAAAAAAACAAGGGATTACATCACTTTTAAATCAACGGCTACAAAAAATCATGTTATAATCAACGGCCTCAAAGAAACATACTCGGCGGAACCGGACGGAACCCGTAGTTCCGTCCCAATCACCGTAAAGCTCTTTTTTGAGACCATTGATTATGTCCCGATTTATTTGAGCCGTTGATTAAAAGTGTGGAGTCCACCGTTATTTTTTTCTCCCAATGAAGTCCTAGGTCCTTCTCTGGTATCCCGATGCATATTGAAAGATGGCATTAAATTTACTTGACATTGTTCAATAATCATCGGTTAAAGTATTCATTAAAATTCGATACCGTGTCATCAAAGCGTTTTATACGGAGAAACGGCTGGAGTACTAATTAAACAAAGTTGGTCAATGTCAACAGTGATATACTAACAAATAGGAAAACAAATTTAATTGACGCACTGACCCATAGAAGATAAGGCGGCCATGTTTTCTTGCATGCCTCCTGGTCCTGCTGCTCGTCGTGGAAGTAGGCCGCCGTGTCCCCGTGGTACCGGTACTCGCCCACCTTCGAGGCGGGGACGACCGGACCGCCGCCACGCGTGCTGTGAGCCGCTTTGGCGGCGATGTCCGATGGAGAGTCTGCGATGCAGCATCTGGAGCATACCACGTCGTGGCCGCACCTCCCGACCGTCACCCGTGCCGGCGTTTCCATGCATACCGCGCAGCAGCGAGTGGGTTCAGTGGCGCCGGTACATCCGAGTTCGGTGTCCACGACGTGGCGACCATCTTGTTGATCCATGCTTTCAAGTTTGAAACATGTAAGGACTGACGACATGGCTATGAGGATAAATTGAGCAGTTGAGCTAACATATGAGTAGGCAACTAATAGAGTGACGCCGATCTGGCTGGACAAACTGCAGGTACGTGTACCGTGTGGCGCGGGCGTACAACGGCGGCAACCCTTCCAGAGCATGCTCCGCGCGCCGCCGCACGTGCTCCTCGCAGCACAGGAACTCGTGCACCTCCGCCACCTTGGCACTATCCAGCTCCTCCTCCAGCGCACGCTCCGCCACGGCGAGATTAGCCATGGCCTTCGCCACCTCCGCCCGCCGCATGGCGAGCTCGGGCCTCGCTTTCCCCTGCTCAGCCCCATCCGCTGCTCTCTGCGCCGCTGCTGTGAGCTCGGTCTTCGCCTTCACCACACTTCCGCATCTGCCGCGGCGACCCCGGCTTTCGCCTTCGCCAGCTCCGCCCCCGCCGCGACCAGCTCGGCCTTCGCCTTCTCCTGCTCCGTCTCCCACTTTGCCGAGGCGAGCTCGCTCCTCGCGACCTCCAGCTGCTTCCGCAGCGCCGCGGCGTCGCGCTCCTGGGCCAACAGCTTCTCCTCCAGCTCCAGAGCGTAGCGCAAGGAGAATGCCGCGTCGTTAGTCACCTGTACACACATAATGTGATTCATCGCACTCCAGAGAAGCACCTGCCGATGTTGGAGATACCACATCGATTATTTGCCGCCGGCATACCTGCAGCTCGACATTGGAAGGCTCGTTCTCCTTGCACACACACTCCCGTGGCTCCCGTGCACGCTCCCAGTCTGTGGTGTCTCTGTCGAGCCTGCTGGAGAAGTACCGTGGCTCGGCTGAGAAGCCCGACGGTGGCGACAGCTGTGCGTTCGCCGGTGGCTTCCTGCGGATTTCTCTTCTTCCCGTATGGAAAGGGCGACACTTGTGCATCGCTGGACGCCCTTTTTTTTTGTACTGTCCCCACGCATTTTTTGGATACCGTCCCCACATTTTTTTAGTTCCGTCCCCACGCTTTTGGTTCCGTCCGGTTCCGTCAGTCTGGTTCCGTCTTTTTTACCACCGTTTGATCGAGTCGGATGGACGGTTTATAAAAATACCAATCACCCTAAAACTTGTATAAAACCAAACTCGGTCATGCATCTTTCCACTCTATTGACAGGACATCTCGCCCTATGTGGCTACGGCATCCCAAGTCCCAACTCAGGGAAGTTATGATCTTGCGGTACGCCGTATGACTCCCCATTTAAGGATGTTATTCTTTCATCCAAGTAAGTAAATCATTTCGTCCCTAATCTTTCACAGATGATGAAGCATATGACATGAACTATATTCAGCTATCCCGTCTACCCGGCCGTAGAAGTCCATGAGTCTCGCCGGATCCCGTTTCTTGCATAAACGACCTCTCGATCTACTTGAACCTAGCGTATCAGTTATATTCTAATATCTCACCCGGTATATACATAGTGAGAAAGTCTGTATGCATGGAAATGATGTTCATGTCAATCCCAACAATTTGTTATACGAATTGATGCTTGGATCGTATGATTCCATACTACCCCAATTTATAGACAAGTTATATAGGGTGTTATTCATGCTTTCCTTACGCGAATCTAATGGCCAGGCAAACAGAGGTATGACTAGCGAGATGCTACCTACCGTACTTCTCTCTCCATGCGCGCCTCGTTAATGGACGTCCTTGCAGGTTTTCCATTTTCTTATGCAAATTAGTTAATGGTACTGCGTGAGCATTGTTTACATGCATGCATGGCAGTTGCATGCGTAAAGCCATCTTAGCGAACCCTTGCAAACTTGTGTTGTCCCTGTCTCATTTCCCTGTGTGATGCATGACTAGCGAGCTATATTCCTTAGCTCTTGTCGACCTGGCTCCAATAGACATTCACACATTGGCATTTCATCTTTGTTGCATACGAAGTTCCTAACCTGATTCAATCAACAAACTGAAGTGGGAAATCTAAATAGAAGTTGCAAAGCCAGTTACTGTTTCCTATTTACAACTTGCAGCAACCATTTTCCTTTGAATATGCTTTAAAAAATCAATTATTTCTTCTCCAATAAATGTAGTCATGTACAACCTTCTTGCTCAATCTTCTGTGTAGGTTCAAAATGATGTATGAAAAGATCATAATATTTGGCAAGTTCTATGGTACCTTTTACTGGTCACAAAATATGAGTAGTATGGTTTGACCGTACGGTGGAGAGATTTGGCCCAGGAAGCCCATGTAGTCGAAATCTGGTGAAAAATATAACGCCTGGGGAAAACAAGACCAGTGCTTCGTTGATCCATCCGTCAGACGCCGCCGCGGGCCGCACCTCAGAACTTTGTGTCGCCGCCTCCCCTGTCCCTTTTCCAATTTGGCCTGCACACAGCCGGCCGCACCTCAGAACTCCATCGGCCTACAGCGGCAGTGGGACACGAGCGAGCGCGCTGCCCTCGCCTCCAGGTCACATCCAATGACGGACCTCGCACCTCGCCGTTCCACGGATACCTCAGCCACACATCGCACTTTGCCTTCATCGTTATGGACGCCGGTGTCCCTGCGCCCTGAACTCGGCGGCAATCAACGGAGCACGCCCCCGGCCGCATCTGTTGTTTGCCGTTTCCGTGAGCAAGGTAAACTGACAGAGCCGTTTAATTCAGAACAAGATGACACCTGTATTCTTGATGGAATCTCAGCATATTTGATAGAGCAGCTGCTCGGCGCAAATAATCTTCTTTGTTAACAATGGTAAAATTTATACAGATCAGTACCGAATTTCGTTTTGAAACTGTTCATATGTTTGCATATTTGGGGTAATCGTTCCATTGCAAAATTAGTTTGGATACAAAATCAAGGAAAATACATAGATTCGAAACTGCTACCAAAAATGAATCTGCTCTTCTTGGCATAATTTTCATTTTGCACCATATTCAAATCGTACTTCTGAAAATAAAAATGGGGTAGTCATCAAACGCTGTGCAATCTATATGCCTGAACTTTGTCAACTTTTAGAGGGGCTCTTTCCAAACACTCCTTTGCGTTGCCTGGTCTTAGGCATGCCTGTGTGAAATCTGAGCTTTGATAACAATCCAGCATGGATGCTAGGTTGTAAATTTATAGAAGACATGGATTTTTGTATGTTATGTTGGGTCAGAATAAAGGATTGGGAGAATTGATTTAAACAGAATCTGGTTTAGAGCTTATTTGGCTCGACAAATCTGACTTTGCTTCAGCTAAAACATCAACCCATCTATAAGCTAATTCCTACATCAGTTCATTAGTTGTTTGTAAACATGGAATTATTGCACAACACAACTCACCTTTGTGCTGGTTATTTCCCATGTACATATTTGAATTTGAGAGAGAAGTGAGGAATCAAAATAATACTTGTGTTTATTGTCAAAGAAAGTTAGTTAGTCAATGTGCTTAGTACATATAAGCTGGCACAATTTGACCTGAAACAGAAGATGTTTGTTCAGAATACTTATTTCGATATGCAATGTGCACTTATGAAGTAATCACGTAGATAGTTGTTCGTGCACATGAGTAGCTCATAGCCATCCTGATGAGTGATAACCATGTCCTAGCAACAGCACAGTTGGCACTTCAGATTAGCGATGCACATAGATCTGCAATGCCGCCGCCGCCCCGCCACGTCTCTGCAACGCTGCCGCCGACACTTAGCGGTCCATCGCCCTTTCCCGAGCTCAATGCCCTCACGGTAATTCAGCGTCCACAACTTAATTATATATTATGACTTGATTCGTGATGGCCTCAGTCTCTAACGACGATCGCGCGACGTTTCGCAGGCCGACGAGACGGGATGCACATTGCTCCTTTGTGTGAACGGCAAGTTAAAGGATGTGTACAAAGGAAAGATCATAAAACCTCTCAACCGCGTGTCCCACGGCGTCCGTATGCCCGACGACGTGTTAAGGGTGACATTAAGTAGGGTGCTCCCTGGTTGCGATGCTCTCGATCCTCCGAACCAACCCCCAGCAGCCGACAGCGAGTTAAACCTGAAGCAGTGCTTGGTTTGGC
Organism: Alopecurus myosuroides; assembly: GCA_028641055.1. Lineage (NCBI taxonomy): Eukaryota > Viridiplantae > Streptophyta > Magnoliopsida > Poales > Poaceae > Alopecurus > Alopecurus myosuroides. The sequence goes on from CM054061.1 coordinate 347,582,841, forward strand.
CATTGACATGGCAAAAATCACTAATTTGTTTCGAAACTAGTATTGTCAACACTCCAGCACCGTTCCAGGGGTCGGGGCACCCAAGCCAACACTTTCTCACCTGCAAAGTCTGTGCGACACGACGACGACGATGCTAAAGATGAGAACCCCAATGACTACCTCGTTGACGATCCTTACGAGGGGGCCGACCTGGATGATCTTGATGAACTTATCTTGCCAGCGGAGGAAGCGGATAAATATCGATGCACAACGCGTCTTTTCTATTCTCAAGAACCGTCAGCCCCCGAGCAAGTCATCAGCCAGGACGCCTTCAAGTAGGCGGTAGCAGATGTATTTCAGAATCACCCTAAGAAGATGACATAGAAAAGAACTAAGAAGAACTCTGTCGTTAACGTTGCATCGATGAGCCAACCGGTGGAGGGGACCAAGTCTAACCCGCCGGAAGGACGGGTATTGGACAGGATACACATACACGACTGGCATCAGATCCATGAGTTGGCCAAACCGATGCTTCCGCCGAGGTTGGCCTCCTTATTGACAGGTGATATGCGTAGCGTCCATGACGGTGTTCTATATATGGAGAGGACGCTTCTCAAAGAGAAAAATCAAACAATGCCGGTTTTGGTCGCAAAGGTGCCATCTACGGTGGGATTTGTCACTGAAGGCAACACAGACAAGATCATCGTGAGATTTGATGACATTTTTCGGATGTTCCACATGTAATCCCTCCTCATCAATGGTCGGCCTTCTTACGCTCAGTTTGGCGCATCAACTATCCGTAGAGAATACCAGAAGCATCGCGCTAGTAGACCCCTACTACATGCACGATATGTACTTGAACAACCCCGAAGGTAGAGCAAAAGCGGCAAAGTACATCCAACAGGTGATGTCCAATAATCATATGCACAAGAAGATCGTCCTTCTGCCTTACTTTCCCGTGTAAGTTATTTCCCATATTTAGTTAAGTTTGCGCATATACAATTAATAGTGGTTAGAATTTTTGAGGATTATATATATGGACTTTGCGCAGAAACAGATACGGCACACTCATCATGCTCTACCCGAAAGAAGTGCACGCCGTATATCTCGACGCCGGTAGTAAACTTAAGGAGAAGAACTACTCCTTCATCAAGTCTGTTCTCAATAAAACCATGGACGGCTACATCAAGGACGAAGGATTCTGCGACCGATCACATAAGGTTCATGGAAATATGTGTTCAGACACAAAACAGAGTTCCCCTGTCCCAAGACGGCGCCAGGCGGCCATATGGCACTAGTGGAAACAACCCCTTTCGTCCAGGGGGCTAGGGGGCATCTGTCCCGGTTGCACGAAAATCCGGGACAAATGCTATGTATTGGTCCCGGTTCGTGTGCCAGAGGCAGCAGAAACCACCTGGGGGCATCTGTCCCGGTTCGTGGGGAGACAATGGTCCCGGTTCGTGGCACGACCCGGGACCAATCCCTAGCCACACGCCACGTGGCACGCGCATGGGCAATGGTCCCGGATCATTCCCCAAACCGGGACCAATGTCCCTTCCCCTACATATGCGGCCACACAGCCCCCTTCCTTTTTGTTGCTTGGGGAGTGAGAGAGGTGGGTGTTAGTGTGTATTGTGCCTCGTGGCGCGGGAGTCCTGCCGCGTGGCGCGGGAGTTGTGACGTGTGACCACGAATGCGCGGTATAAACTGCCGCGCCTCGAGCGTCTTCTCCTCTCCACGCATCGTCGTGCCACCACCATGCCTCCGAGGAGGAACAACACCACCGGTTTCCGCGGCGTCCGAGCACGGCGGAATGGAATGTTCACCGCGAATATCTGCTGCGGGGATGACCGCATCCCCCTCGGCTCCTTTGCGACGGCGGCGGAGGCTGCCCGCGCTTGGGACGCGGCGGCCTGGTGCCTCAGCCGCCCGCGGTCGCTGATGAACTTCAACGACTGCCACACCCTCTGGGAAGCGGAGGCCAGGGCGCTGACGCCGCAGATCGTCACTGCCACCGACCACCGCCACCTCAGGCACCGCGCGTTTCAGGGCCTGGTCGACGCCAGGGACGACCGCGTGGTCCGCGACTATTACCGGAACACTCCGGGTGAGGAGAGCGCCGACGAGGAGCTATGGCAGACCCGCGCGGCTGAGCAGGCGGAGCGGCGCCTCGAACGCCACCTCGAGTTAGATTCCGCTCGGGAGGCGAGGACGAAGGCGCTGCAAGAGCTCCGTCAGGCCGACCAGGCCGGCGAAGTCTGGGCCTCCGACGATCCGAGGTGGGGGCCTATGTCGGACATACCATCATGCACCTCCGACGACGACCTGGACGAGGAGTAGCGCGCTAGCGCGTCTGTTTTCTGTTGGCTGTTTAATAAAATAATTTGTTGTATTCCGGAAAACAGCGGCGCGCTAGTGCGTCTGTTTTCTGTTTTCCGTGTGATTCTTCCTGATTGGTTGGATTCAGACGACTAATGGCATTTCGATAGACGTTAAAAAGAGGGGGACATGCCCTTCGATAGATAAACAAGACACAGTACACATAATGGCAAGATTGGATCTAAATCTAAATGGAGAGCATAGATCTAAATAAACAAGGCAGTACATAATGGCCAGAGTGCATCGATCTACTAGCTAGTCAAACTCCTGCATAGGCCTATAATATTCCGACTCGTATTCGTCGTAGTCGCCGCCGTCGTCGTCACTATCGTCGGACGGTGCTCTGGACTCCCTCGGAGGATCACGACTCCAGGACTGGGAGTGAGGGTAGCACAGGCGGGGGTTATCGCCAGCCCTGATGTAGTTCATGACGCTCTGAAGAGTCCGTCCGCCACCCCACCATATCCGACGACCGGCCTCGTTGAAGTTCGAAGGAGGCGGGCCGTTCTCCTCGTACCTGGCGAGCGCACTCTCACGCCGATTAATGAAGAAGGCGTCCCAAGTAGGGCGGTAGTCAGGATTCCAACTGGGATTCCTCCGCTGTTCTGGCGTGAGCTCGTGGTAGTAGTGGTTCGTGATGGCCTCCCGACGCTCCACACCTTGAGGAAGAGGAGGGACCGACACTCCTCCGGCGCTCAACATCCAACCGCCGGGAACGCTGTAGCCGGGCGGGCAGGGATAGTTCGAGGCGGAAAGAGCCTCCGCCTGGATGAAGGTTAGAGTGGGTACTGTAGAAGCCATGAGAGAGTGGTGAGTTTTTATGTGTTTATGTCAATGGTGTGGCAATGCATACATATATATAGTGAAAAGAAAACATATCCCTTTAGTCCCGACCTGTTTTACCAACCGGGACGAAATGGTTCGAGTTTCGTTTGGACTAATCAGATAGAATCACACGGATCGTGTATTTCTTTCAAGCGCTTGTGAGTCGTTGGATCAGGGGTGTGTTTCTTTCGAGCTGTTGTGAGCCGTTCGATCAGGGCTACGCTGTGTTTCTTTCGAGCGGTTGTTAGCCGTTGGATCTAGCACTTTGTGAGTCAGAGGACCCTATGTATAGCCCACCTTCATACACCGATCAGTTCATCGACCAAATACAAAACAACAGAATTCGCCATCATATGTTATGCCGTGCATTTCGTATGTATATATGCACTTAGCAACCAGAAAACGGATTTGAATGTAAATAGTAAAATAGTTAATAGTTTGAATAATTATTTAGGTAAACAGAAAACGGATTTAATTTAGGCAAATTCAAGCAATTTTCATGTTGAAATTATTTCAAATTCGAAAGTATATAGAAGTTATTCATGTGCATATTCAAACAATATTCAAATTTTGGCGCTAAAACATTTGGCGCGCCCGGCCAGAAAAAGCATCTGGACAGTGGCCTTTCGTCCCGGTTGCTGCCACCAACCGGGACTAAAGGGGCCTTTCGTCCCGGTTGCTGCCACCAGCCGGGACGGATGGCCATGAATATATACACGTCACCGTCTCGGATGGCAACAGAACCGCGCGGAGGGACGAACCGACGCAGCCAGGCTGCCCATTTTTTCCGTCGCCGCACTTCGCCGCCGCGCTGCCACTGCCCCCTCGCGGGCCACCCTACCCCGCCGCCGCACTCCTCCGTCCCGCTGCCCGTGAGCCGCCCCTCGATCCCATCGTCGCGCCACCGCCAGCCCGCGAGCGCCGCCCCTCGAGCCGCCAGCCCACGAGCGCCGCGCCCTCGATCCCGTCGCGCCACCGCCCCTCGATCCCGTCGGGCCTCCGCCAGCCCGCGCACGCCTCCCCTCGATCCCGTCGGGCCTCCGCCAGCCCGCGAACGCGGCCCCTCGATCCGGTCGGGCCTCCACTGCCCCCCCTGCCGCTACTGCCCCCGCCTGCCGCCGCCGCGTCGCCGCTACTCCGCGCCGGCCGCCGCCCTAGAGGAGGTAAGGCCCTGCCTCCATCTCGCCTTAACTAGGGGCTTTTTCCCCCTTTTTTCCTTTTTTTTACTTAATTACAGTTTTTGTTTTTAGTTATTTATTAGTGTTAGAAACGTTAGAACCATTAGTTATGAATGTTAGAAATTTTAGATTAGACTTAGGAATTTTAGATTTGTTAGAATTGACATAGGAAATGTTAGAAATGTTAGGAAATTTAGAATTTTTAGAAAATTTAACTAAATTAGTGTTAGAAATTTAAGAATGCATGTTAGGAATGTTAGAAAATTTAACCACGTGAGCTATGACTACCCTTATCTATGGATGCGTATTATCATACGTTTAAATATTTCATGAATATGTTGCTCTTTTTGTGTATTATCTATAAGCAATTTTGATGAAAATAATTGATCATTAGTTATTATCTATAAGCAATTTTGATGAAATGGATCTCAAACATATAATTACTCTTTTTGTATAGTATGGAGCCAAGAGACGAAGATGCCGAAAACTTGCTCGAGGGTTTCATCCGCGGGCCCGACGTAGATACCAATGTGAGACAGTGGATGAACAACTCCGGTGAGGGAGATTCGGAGCTCACCCAGGGAGACGACTCCGGTGAGGGAGAAGCCGCGGCTCCGATATGGGAGCAGCCGACGGCTCCGGTGGAGCCGTACAAATTACAAACACCGGCTCCGAGGTGCATATATAGATATGTTAATTGATGAAGCATCCGTTGTCTATATACATGTATTGACAATCTTTATATTTTTAGCCATCCGTTTCAAGCATATCAACCGGAAAAAGACTAAACGAGGCGCAACAAAGATGTTAAAAGATGCAGAAAGATATAGGATTGACAAGATCATAGCAGACGGCTGACCCGAGCTTCCCGCTGATGTTCCCCAAAAATTTGTGAAGTTAGCGATCACATCCAGATCACTGTTCATGAGTGGAATCAGTGGACATCTTTTCTCGAAGATCTTGTCTAATCTCAACTTACCCTTGCCGAAGGTGGACGAGAATGAAGCGGCTGTGAATGAGGCCGATGTTACTAAAATGAAAAAAGAGATACGGGAAAAGGTCAAGGCGTGGACCCTGAAAACGATGGCCGAGCAATTCAAAAACTGGAAGAAAAGATTGAACCTTGACTATGTTAATAAAAACAAGACTCCAGATTTCACTCAAGGGTATGAGAAAATAAAACCCATATGGGCAGATTTCGTGAAGTACAAGATGTCAGGGAATGAACTGGAAAGGACAAAAACAAATGAGAAAAAAGCCGCCAAAAAGGTATATCACCATGTTATGGGGAAAGGTGGCTACAAGGGTTCCAGTCCCAAGTGGGAAAAATGGGAGAACGACCTAATTCAGCTGGGGATCACTACCGAGCCGTTTTTGTCGGTCGAACGGACATGGTCATGGTTCTACGGGCATGGAGGCACGTTGGACGCCGAAGGAAAAGCAATCAATAACCTAAGGCATAAAGAGAGTTCTCTACCCATAGAGAGGCTGAGAACCGCAATACAGGACGTTAAAGCGGGGAAGTTCGTGCTAGATAGAGAGAACGACGAGCTCACACGCGGCCTCGGGAATAAGGAACACGTAGGGCGTACACGAGCCGTAGAAGGCAAACCTCCATGGAAAACTGGGTTCGACGACAGCAAAAAGATATACCCCGATATAGGCCGTCAACGTAGAAAAGACGCGGGGGCAGCTGAAGCAGAGACTCAGGTAAACTGGAGGCGTCAACTTGAAGAACAGATAAAGCTGACGCAGGATGTAGCAAAGAAGCAGCAGGACCAAATTAACACACTTAGCCAGCAAATAGTGTCTACCGGCGCATCACACATGGTAGAAGGTGAAGTCGAGGGTACCAACGCCGCACATTCTCATCGCAAAAGCAGCGTTGCATCCACGCAGCTACCGGGTGATGATACACCACCGATGATTCACCCGGTGGATGATATCACGGAGATGACAACCTGTGAGCTCCTCGTGAATGTCGTCAATATAACCATCAAGGCGGCGGCCGGCTATGCCTTACCAATTGGCAACGAACCAACTCACAATAGTCTTTCGGTTTCACGGGGCTACGCTGTTTTTGGGGTCGATGAAGTTGTCAACGGATTCGAGCGGGTAAAGCTTGATTTCCCCGAAGGTGAAGACGAAGAGTTGACTGAACTCAGAGAAGCCAAGAACTTGACCGTTCTATGGCTAAAGGAATGCATTGTGCTCCCAAATCAGACGGCAAAGCCATCGAATCCTCGCCATTCTCCAGCGCAAAAGTCTCCAGCGCGGTCGTCTTCGCCATGCATGCCGTCTCCAGCGCGGCCGCCTACGCCGTGCACGTCTCCACCGCGGTCGCCTACGCCGCTGCGTCAGCCTTCTCCACCCACTAAGTTTCTGCCGAAACGTAAAATATCACCCAAACGTCAACGGTCACCCTCCCGAAGGTATCAAAGGAGGTACCCAAGTTACTTTACGACTATACTCCCGAGGAAAACCAGAAAATCGCAAAGGACGAATACGAGGCGTGGAAATCGAAGCGGAAGGAGAAGAAAAAGACAGATTTCCCCGAGACCGAAGAAGAGATATAACGAGCTTGGAAAATGGTGAAGACTCTTCATCAACCCGAGCCGAGTCTGTCATCTGACTATGACCGCTCTATTCAGAAGTCACACCAGGAAATGGTGCGGTCAACGAATAGTAGTAGCGCAAGCGGGAAAAGGGGAAAATCAGTTGCCCAGCTCGGAGAGCAGAAAAAACAATCCACGTCCCCGCTCAAAGTGATTTCTAATACCAAGGTGGGGCCAAGCACTAATATTGCTGACGAGCAAATTGATCCGGAGTTATAACACTGTACGCAGACAAGGCAGCGGATGCGGATTTGTCCATTGCTGAGTATATGCAAACAGTAGACTACTTCCCCGAAGCTGAATGTGCGTACAAATACACGTACGGGAAGCCTCTCGTCAAACCCGAGGAGATAAATGATCTACCAACAAAAATTCGAAGAGTGCATAGTTGGTATATGGAAGCCACTAAGAAATCTAAGGACTGGATATGTCTCAGCGTTAAGGACGAGCACTATGGGTATGGAGATGGATTGGTTATGATTCAATTTGACGAATTGTTTCAGTTATACCAGCAACAGGCCCTCGACAAAGCTGTCCTTAGTGCCTATTGTCTGTAAGTACTTATTTCTCTAGCTCACCTCGTTCATTTGCATATTCATATATATATATATATATAGTACACTCATATATTATAATTGCAGAATGAAGATTCTCGAATGCAAAAGAGGTGGAATCCATGATATTGGGTTCATTGATCCAAATTTTGTTTATGAAAAGACTCTTCAGATATCTGCCAAGGATACAGAAAATAATATTCTGAGGGCAATAATGTTTCACCAACACCGACGGGAAATACTATTTCCTTACAACTTCAGGTTAGTGTTACTGTGTTGTAAACATTCTGTTTTCCTTACTCGATGTTCACTGTATAATTGATGATTTCTGCGTGCGCAACTTCCACTATATTATGCTAATCTTCGAAATTGACAAAGGAAAAGTAATGGTAATGGACCCAAAACGTAAATCCCTAGCGATGTGGGCTGACATGCAGGAAATGATCCAGCGGTAATTTCAATCTTTATTAATTTCAGTATTTATATATGGCACTATCTCGACTACTTTGTTTCATTTTCGGATATCAAGTAATTACTAACTCTTTTTATTCTTTTTTTTATCGGGTAGCGTTTGGAAGAGGTTCATAAAAAAGGCCAGAGGTGAATGGAAATCAGAGTTTACATTTAATGTTGTGCAAGTAAGTACTATCTAGATCCGCGCGCATCTCCTTGATTCTAGTGTCGATACCATTATCATGTCTGGTTGATTATTATTTTGATTGTAATCATGTTCTTGTAAAGTGCTTGCAACAAGGAGACGGGAATCACTTGTGTGGATACTACGTTTGCGAGTTCATTCGTGAGACGACATGTCCCAAGGGCAGAAATTTAAAGCAACTTCATGTACGTTAGTCGTCAATTCTTCTTATTACCATCTATTTTAGTTACTTAGTTTCATTAATATAAATTGAGCACTCTTCTTTATATTAGATCGAACGGCTTCGGGACGGTCTTCTACCAATGGACCGCATACGAGCAATTCAGGAGGAAATTGCGGGCTTCTTAGATGCAGAGGTCCTAAACGTAAATGGAGAGTACTATAGCCCCGGTTGGAACTGAATTTGATTTTGTAATACACTCCATCCGTCATGTAATATGCTCGATATACTTTGCTTCCGTAATATAAGTGTTCCTTATTCTGCTTTATATATGTATTACTTATTCGTTCGTGGGATTCGGGAGCTAAGGGAGGGTCCGCCGAGGCTCCTCTCTTCTCGTGGGATTCGGGAGGTCCGGGGAAGGTCCACCGGGGCACCTCTCTTCTCATGGGATCCGGGAGGTCCGGAGAGGGGCACCGGGAGGTCAGGGGGTCGCAAAACACAAATCATAAAAATTCTGCCGCGGCAGAAGGGGCATGCACCCCGGGTCGTATTGAGGACCGGGACTAATAGCCCTGGCCAGGTTCCAGCTAACGAGCCACGTGGTCAGCCCCATTTGTCCCGGGTCCTGGCACAACCGGGACAAATGGGGGAGGGGTAATTGTCCCGGAATTGAGGACCGGGACTAATAGCCCTGGCCAGGTTCTAGCTAACGAGCCACGTGGTCAGTCTCATTTGTCCCGGGTCCTGGCACAACCGGGACCAATGGGGGAGAGGTATTTGTCCCCGATGCCCCATCCCGGTTGCACAACCGGGACAAATGGGGCTTACGGACCGGGACTAATGCCCCTGTTTCCACTAGTGTGGAGGCGTGGTACCTCATCCAACATATGATAGAGATCGTGAAGGACGAAAAGAATCTACAATTCATTTCTGCTGTGGATAAATGGTGTCGCAGCATCATCGACTGGTCTGATACTGAATTCATAAAGAACTTTGGTCGCCTCCAGCGCAAGCTCTGCACAATCATATATATGGATGTAGTAAGCGGTGACGGGGTCTTCCACTCACGGCTTCCACCATCTAACGATGAGTTGCGACAATGTGTGCTAAAGCAGGATGACGAGAGACCATTCAACTCGTTAGAAGGTGCTCTTCCGTTCCCACCGGAGAAGAAACAGAAGATCACAACAACGAGCAAGAAATGATAGACGGCGTATATTCGGTTCGGTACGAATTGTGCTCCTAATAAGAATTTGTGATTTTCTTTGCCGGCCTAATGCTTTTGTCTTGGTCTACAGATCAATGAAGAAGTGGACGGCGCGCTGGCCTAGCGAAAGATCGCAAACGGAGGCGGAAGCTAAAGCATATGTGATACTTTTGTAATCGTCGATGTCTTGTTTGCGATTGATCTATCGCGCGTTGTATGCATGTCGTACTTTTGTAATCGTTAAACTAATTAGATGGCTATACTTTTGGTTCGAAATCTTGCGACATAAACATGTTATCGAGATCGATGTGTATTCATAAATTAATGCATGTATATATTAATATTTATGAAACTTATTTTCGTTATCGATGGATCTCGGTTTGTGTATTGCATATACATATATATGCATATGTATCTAAGAGTGATTTGTATGTGTGAATTATAGACGTTACATAAAATACATGTAATTTCCACATGTATAGTATAATACCAGGAAATACAGCACTCTTATACGAAAATAACAAAAAAAAAAAAAACTGGGCGCCGTAGCGCTGGCGAACACAGCGCTGGCAAACAAGACCTGGTTCACCAGCGGTAACATATACTACCGCTGGCAAACATCGCTTTGCCAGCGGTAACCCAATTTTGTTCGTCACTGGTAGGGTTTCTCCTACTAGTGATCGATGATGTTCGGATGATTTTGTACCTTGTTCAATTTTGTTTTTAAATTTCTGCAATTTTAATTCGTATTAAAAACTGCCGAAACAGAGCAACGCAGCGCAGAAAACAGAAAAAAAAAACTACAGTTTATACGCCCACGGTGTGCCCGTAGGCCTCTTTGGAATTTTTTGAGCCGTCGAGGCCCAGCAGCCCGCCACGTCGCCCACATAGGCCGACGCGGAGGCCGTCAGCGTATCCCCCGCGCGTGGCCCAGGCACGGCCCACCGCTCACCACGTGGCCCAGGAGGCCGACGGGGAGGCCTTCGACGTCTCCACGCCCAACGGGAACGGCGACCGGGCCTGTGGGGCCCACTATGCTCGATACACCGACGGGCGTGCTGTACGCCGGCGGGGAGCACCGTTCGCCGACGGAGGTGGAGGCCGACGGCACTACGCCGACGGTGGCCGTCGGCGTCTCCATACGCCGACGGGGAAGTGAGCTACGCCGACGGGGGCCCACAGTCGGCGTATCCGGCCCGTCCTGTAGTGTACTTTGGAACACCGGCGATCTCTATAGTTTTCTTTTACGGATTTGCTAATTCTCAGGCGCCTGAGAATTAGCTAAATCTCAGTCACCTAATTGACCGTTAGATTCTGTTGCTACGAGGATTTGTGCAGTACATGGATCATTAGGTATCGCTTTGTGATCAGCCAACGCGCGACTTCGTTTTTTGCATTGGTCTGCCCCGTGGGCTGCTCAGCTGCTGGCCCATGAGAATCGTGGGTGGTGTATGTGGCTTTCCTTTATATTTTTGTGAAGTGTGTCTCTTTGTCTTTTGCCTTTTGTACCTTTGCAAAAATAACAGCGTGCAACTGACACAATTTTTTTAAGTGGAGACTTTTTTACATTTTGTGCAGTTACATGTAGAGTGCAATTGTGCAACTATAAGAACTTTACTTCCGTTGTCTAAAGTCAAGGGTTATATCGTAAAATTAATTGTTTTGTCACACATCGGTTTTGTTACTTCTTATCCAACATATTTTTGCTGAGGTTCCTCAATTGCACATCAGTTGCAACTTGATTTTTCTAACTGCACATGTATTGCAGGTGAGACTTTTCTGTTTGTAGGTACTGATATTTCCCCGGTTACACATGTGTTGGAACTGAAATATTTCCGGTTGTATCTGAATTGCAACTGAGATTTCTCCAGTCACACATGGGTCGCAACTGATCGCACATGTGTTGCAACTTAGTTATTTTATTTTATTTTATTTTTAGATGAGTTGTAACTGAGATTTTGCTAGTTGCACTTGAGTTGCAACTTAGATTTTCTAGTTGCACTCTAGTTGCAACCGAGATTTACCCAGTTACGCATGGGTCGCAATTGGCCGCACATGTGATGCAACCCTAATTTTCTTAGTTACATATGAGTTGCAACTTAGATTTTGCTAGTTGCACATGAGTTGAAACTTAGATATCCTGAGTTGCACATGAGTTGCAACTAAGATTTTTGCTAGTTGCACATGAGTCGTAACTTAGATACTCAGTTCATGAGTTGCAAGAGATTTTTCTGAAATTGCATATTTTGTTGAAAGAAGATTTTGCGAGTTGCACATGAATCGTAACTTAGATAATTTTTTTTTTTTGAGGGGTGAATCGTAACTTAGATACTCACGCTATTTTTCAAGAAGAGCCAGACAAATCAACTTGGGCCCAAGACCCAAACGTTACATACAAACAGCCCAACTCCTAGGAAACCGAAACCGGGAACTAGAGAACGCACACAGCAAATGAATGGACGGGTCAACAGAACAAGAAAAACGTATTGTGCATTAGGTGCCGGTGCCGACGTCAGCCGACTGAGATTTAAGTAAATCTCAGTCGACTGAGACGTAGCCGCGCCCTATTAATGTCTTACCCGACTTTACATGGGAGGCTCCCCTCCCCCCGAAGCCTAGGTCCAACACTTCTTTTAGTACCTCTTTGTTAAACATAAGTGGATTTGGGCCATGTAGCCACATCAGCCCACAAAAATTTGAGCCTACGACATCCATTGAACCGGATTGTGTCCTTGTCTCTTGTTGATCCTCAAGAACTGCTCGTTTTGCCCCCTGACGTTTAACATGGAACCAGCGACTCGATTGACTTCTTTCGTTTTTCATTTGGTAGCTGCTTACCCTGTGTTAGTTGCCCCCTCCCCCCGCCCACCCCACCACCAGCACTACAATGTACTTCCTACCTGTGTAGCTAGAGATACAAAAGTCTATGTCTTCGATATGTAAAAATTTGGATGGAGGGTTTTCTCCCTCCCAGATGATCATTCAAATAAATTAAAAACTTGATTGACTTATACATAGTCTTCATGCATACATGTATATATGCCTGGACAAATGATATCTGCCTACGAGACTATGATCTACCAACTCAGTGCATTCTACAGTTATGAAGTCTTGGAAGTCCATCCATTTAAGGATTTTTTTTCTTGCATCCTAGTTATTAAATGTTTTCATTGCACATTTCATGCAAACGATGAAACATGTGACATGAACCATTTTCTGCTATCCCTTCTTCCCTGCAACGGAAGTCTGTTCGCTTTTCCAGATCTAGGCACTTGGATAAACAACCTCTCGATCAACGTTAATGTTACATATCAGTTATCTTCTAATATCTCATTGGATCTGGGACATAGTCACAAATTTTGTATACATGGATGTTTGTATGCCCAGAAATTATCTTCATGTCTATCACAACAATATGTTCTACAAATTGATGCATAGGTCCGACTCAATTTATAGATCCAACCTATAGGGTGGTCATCATGCTTTCCTTGCGCAGAACTAATGGTGGGCCATACATATTTCTTTATTCATGCATACTAGATGGAGAATAAGCTACCTGTTTCATGGATTTTAAACATAACAAACTTGAGGGAATTTTTTTCAAGGGTATGAAATTGCATACCAGATTTTTATAGAAGGAGAATTTTGTTACAATAGATACTACATCTTGAGCTATTTACAACTCAGTTGTCGCTCACACACACTCACTCCTCTAGAACCCTAGGAAACTACTCTAGGAAGAGGTCTCCGACTTCAGCTCCCGTAGCCGCCGAAAGCTTCATAAACTCTACGATTCTTGCTACCAGAACATATGTTCCCGAAGAATATTTGTGTTGCGTTCTCGCCAGATACTCCAACAGAAAAAAATTACAATGGAATCCACAACTTTTCTCTGCTTACCCTTGAATATAGCTGTAACATCTAGCCACCAATTCTCAATGGATTTTTGAAAAACCTGAATAGGCTCTAATTCGTTGAAGCTAACAAATAATTACACAATGGAAAATTGCTCCTAACTAGCTCCAATGCATTATTTTGAGTAACAATTCAGGTCAACTCTTCCGAGTAACTTCCTACGAGTAGAGAATGTATAACAATTGTGAAAGGAAAAGTTCACGGATAAATAAATGACCATCACTCATCATATGACAAATTGAAAATTTTAATGTTACTTGCACCCGACTAAATAACCGAAAAAATTATATGTATCGATCAAGTAGAATACATATATGTGATTATATAAGCAACTTCATGTTCATCATGGAATTAATGCATAGCAATGTTATGTAGAACATACGGATGTGGTGTATAAAGTTGGACATAATTTCCACTCTAAGAGACATATTCACCGGTACAAATCTTAGCATAAAAAACGGTTTTCACTAGTACAAATTAGAACCGCCGGTAATGCTATGCCTCAGACAGTCAATAATTGAGATCCGTCTTTATAACTATTAGAGCCGGTTGCAGATAGAATCAGTCTCCAATAATATTACATTGGAGTCGGTTGTTATATTTGACCGTCTCGAAATATTTGTTAGACAGGCTCATTTTAACGACCGTCTCCAAACATTAAAGTTGACAGAAGGCTGTTAGTGCAGTACAGAGCGGCTCTAATTTAGAGTTGGTGCCAAATATAACACGTACCACTCTAATTTAGAGATGGCGCCAATTTGTGATGGAGTATGTAGTGTGAGATATCACATATATATGTATATAGTTTGGGGAGAGGAAGAAGTAGCGACAAGAGAGCGTGTGTGGGGATGCGCTGCGGCGAGGCACAGCTAATAAATCCACGATGGGTCGGGACAACTATGTTGGGCGGTCGCGTCCGGTCGCGTGACTATCGCGCCGAGGCGCCTCTCTGCACCGGTGCATTATTATCCGCAGGTACCGGGCGTGCTCCGATTTCACATCGTTAAAGGTATCGTGTGGGACCAGAGTGGTCCGGGTCTACTCCTGATTTTTGTTTACTAACTTAATATTTTAAAAGCAAAAAATGAAATTACAATTTGTTCACTACATGATAGCATGATTTTGTGCTACTTATATTAGAGAGTTGCAGAAATTTTTGCGTTGAAGTTTTCATTGGACGAAGTAAATCTTCACAAATGTGTCGAGCATCTTACCGCAAAATCCATCGATCTCTTCATTTGCAAATTTGTGCGTTTTATGAAAAAATACGCCTTAGAAAGATTCATCAGCTTTCATAAGATTGCATGGGATTTTCATTTTTTGTTTTAGAAAGGAGGATTTTTCCATCGTGGCACCTCCCGAACCATCCGAGTAAATCCGGATTGTTCGTACATTTTTTGTTTCGTGGGAACAACAAATTTTGTTGCTCAAAATTTGGTAATGGAGACGAGAGAGATTCCACACCCCCGTTTGCCTCTCTGGAAATCTCCATCTCTTAACTCATGTCGCCAGCTTGCCTACAAAGAGATGTGACCCTCGCTGCCGCCACCACCTTCTTAATTCTCTTAATCCTCCTATTCTTCGTCCCTATCTATCCCATGCACCGCACCACCGCCTTCTTAATTCGCCTAATCTTCCCATTCACCTAATCTTCTTTCCTGACCAACTATTTCCATCCGTTGGCGGTTGTTCACCGTCGACCCATCATCTCCACGCCTGAGATATTTGATCTAAACCCCATTTGTTGATGCATTTCTTCCTCTATCGCCGACCGTGCATCTCCACATAGATTTAGGACACATCCATATGGCTTTAACCATTTTTTGTGTGATAGATCTCGTGTATAATGTGTTGATTCGGTAGTCCCGCTAGAATTTTAGGATATTTGGTATTGCATTTACATAAGAAATTTGGTATTGTATTTAGCATGTTACAGAAGAAATTCTGTACTGATATTAGCTTGTTGGGATACTTTTTTGTAAATTTTTGCTTCCTTCGATCAATAGAAGTTGTCTTTGATTTCTCGAGCTAACAGATGAGACGATGATGCCTCGATGGGATCGATCAGATCCAAATATTCAGCGACCTACAGCTAAAAGGTACAGACTCAATCACCTATCCAGGTAGCTTCCTGAGTACGAGTGATGCATCCAGCCAGAGCACCAGGGCTGAAGAAGAGGAGCTGTGTGCGGATGTTGATGTGGCCTTGGGGCTCAGGGAAAGTGGTAAGTCATTTTAGAAATTACATGCTTATGAGTTCATTTCACTTCTCCCTGTTTCTTATTAGTAATTTTTCCAATTTTGTATAGTGGGATATAATGTTTCTCGGTGCGATTTAGAAAAATATTCGATCTTGGTTCGTGAAATTTTAGTACAAAATTGTTCTAGCATTACTACTTACTGTTCGTTGTCAACTAGAGTGCAATTGGTAGGCTTTTCTGAACTAGATTTCTTGATAAACTTTCCTATTATGACGTTTAGCTTCCGCTTTAGTTCTATAACTGATTGCAGGTGACCTTTATTACCTTAGCCCTTGACAATGATGGTTGTTCTCTTCTGATACCATTTGTCTAAATTAGTGGCTGCACACAGAGCTATACATCCGTCAATGACAATAATCTTGAAATTGATCAACCTGTTTTTATCATTCCAAGGAAGCACAATGAACTAATTAGCTAGCTAAATTTTTCTATATAAGAGTGTGTTGTCCGATGAAACACTTATATTAATTCCTATTTTGTTCGCACAATTATAAGTTAGGAGCTAAGGACGTAGTAATTATATATATGCTCTAGCTGATGTTGGGCAATATATGTAATCCGTGGTATGTATGTTACTACTAGAAGCAATCGCTGGCAAGGATTTCTCCCATGATGTGGTGCGGTAATAGAAAATTGGAAACCCCGGGTATTTTCCCGGAGGATACGGTTACTGCCAATGGGCTGTCCGGAACTAGCGACAGCCACGGGTAGAAGTCGTCTCTGATGAGCATACTTTAGAGACGACATTTTAAATCCTCTGTCCATGCTTTTCCATTTGGCGGAGACCGTTCTTATTTTTAGCCTCCTGGTGGATTTATTATTTAAAGTCGGTTTTACAAACCGGTTTCGTTGAGCATATTATTTCATACACTAGGTTGGAGCCGGTTGATAGAAACCGGCTCTACTGCCAGGTTTTCTACTAGGGTGCAGCTATAGTGGTTGGCTAGCATTGGGCCCTCCTCCTCCGAGCCCATGCTAGCTGGTCCTGGTGTTGCCGGTGGTATCCAACATTCCTCTTGTTCGACGGGGAGCTCGAGGCTCGTGGTGTTGCCGGTGGTAGCGAACACGTCTCTTCGGTGGTGGTTGGTCCGACAATCGCATCAATGTCCCTCGTCCCCAATCAATCGGCGCCGACAACATCGAGGTCACCGTGAAAACCCTGCTGAACGTCCTCCAATGCGGGTGACAAAAATGAAAGGGAAGGTTGTGGCCTTCCTCGATGCGTTGCCTAGTTCACTATATGCCTTCCTCTCCTTCGGTGCCAGGGGAACACCTAGGACAGGTTCGCCGGAGCGGGTGGATGGGGCGCCAAGGTCTCATTCTCTTATTGAAGATGCCGTCTTAATTATGGAGAAGAGGGTGGTGTCACGATGGGTGACTGTATGGAACAATATGATGTGTCGTCGGTGTTGGATGATTCCAAGAGTATGGGCTTCCAGGGCGCTATGGACGACATTGCGGATGCGCCCTAGCCGACGCCTTGACCGGCCATATCCTAACTTCTACTATCCGACTCTTAGACTCGCAAGGAAAGGTTGTGTTGGTCCAGGTGGTCTTGGCCTCACTGTCATGATGGTGGTGTCTTGGTTGGAGGATGATCAAGTGAAAGAACATAGTTTCTAAATCCTGTTTTGAGTGTTTGATTACAACATATAGATGGACTAATGTGTTTTGCTAAGTGTACTCAGAAAATATCGACCCGTAAGTATCATACAAGCTGCAGCAATAAGTGAGAAAAAGTTACGGGAAAAGATGAGGAAGAGCAGAAAAGAAACAGCGAAGAAAAGGGAAAAGGAGTCAAAGAAAAAGGGGAGGCCGACCTCCTGGCCGGCCTGGCCGGGCTGGCGCAACCCCTGGCCAGCCCCACGCCGGCCCCAGGACGGCTCCCAGGCCGGGCCGTTCGGGTGGGGGGCCGGCCTCGCCCCTCTGCCCCCGCCGGCCCTAGGCCGGCCTCCAGGCCGGGGTGCCCGGGTGGGGGTCCGGCCTCGCCCCCCAGCCCCACGCCGGCCTCCACTGGTGCCCACGCCGGCCCCAGGCCGGCCCCCAGGCCGGAGCGGGGCGCAGGAAAGGGGAAATCCCCCCTAACGGACGTATTTTCGACATGGGTATAAATACGACGCCTCCACCTACCTCCTTGCTTTGTCAATCTCACCCACACTTTCTCTCACCACCATTGATTGACCAAGCTCAAGCTCAAGAACAAGATCTCCCCAAATCCCCAACCGAAGCTTGTGATACTTTGGGATTTGAAGGAGACACCCCCGATCTACAACTCCACCGAGTCGATTAGAAATCCACCCACTCATCCCATAGGGATCTTGTCATTCTTAGTTCATTGGAGCTAGGAATCTTGTTGCTCTTAGTTCATCGGAGCTCGGAGCCTTGTTGATATCCGCGGTGCTTTTGTGCCCGTGGATCTTGCTTCTCGGAGTCTTGGCGGCTCGTGGGATTTGGTGAGGACCCTCCAATCTTGTGGAGTGTGCCTCATCCTTGTAAAGGTTCTAGTTGTCAACCTCAACGGCAACATAGTGATTCGAGTCTATCCACATCGGTGGAAGGACTCGAAGGAGATACGGTGTGGCATTTGAGGCCTACTCGGTGTTCCACTTTGGTGGCACCGCACCGCTCCAACGGAGATTAGCTTCCATTGGGAAGTGAACTTCGGGATACATCTCCGCGTCACTATGTTCGGTTATCCCTCAACTTACCTTTACTAGTTACTACTAGCTTAGTCATATACTTACCTTGTGCTAGTTGTACTTTCTCAACATATAGGATTGTTCACCTAGTTGCATAATCTAGATAATCTATATTTGAGCATTACCTTGTTAACTTGAAAAAGAAGTTAAAATTTGTAGTTAACCTATTCACCCCCCCTCTAGTTAACCTCTCGATCCTTCAATTGGTATCAGAGCCTCGTCTCTTTATATAGGCTTCACCGCCTAAAAAGAGGAGGTAAGGATGGCCGATGATCCCGTCACCATGGATGGGATTCAAAAGCTAATCCAAGCTATGATTGATAGTTCCGAGAAAAGATGGAGGGACTAATAAAAGAATTGACATCTCCATCTAAACAATCTAGTGAAAAGATTGTCTTAGATGAACATGGAAACCCCTTGCCAACTAAAGAAGGAACCGAAACATCTTCACCTTTAAACAATGGTAGAGGTGGCAATTCTTTTGGCTATACATATAACAATGCTCCTAATGTTCAACATCCTCATGTTTCTAATCTTGGTCCACCTCCTTTGGTGGATCGGCATCGTTTTACTAATTGGAAAGCTTCCATGAAGTCCTATATGTGCAGCTCTTCAATGCAAATATGGAGAATTGTTGAAAAAGGGTATGAGCCAAAGGATCCCGCAAATCTAAGCTCAAGTGACATCATAGATGAGCAACTCAACGCTCATGCTTTGCACATGTTGGAGAGGGCAATGGAAAAGTAAGGAGTTGAGCACATTCGGTCCTTCACTAGTGCAAAGAAAGCCTATATGGTCTTGTCGATATGTTTGACGGCAATGTTAACCTCCAAAGGTCCAAGAGGCCAATCATTCAAAGAAAAGTTGAACACTTTCATTTGGGCGATGGAGAGAACATATAAGACATGTTTAGAAGACTCAAGGCTCTTGTGAATGATATGAGAGATAGTGGATTCACGGATTGTACGGAGAATTGGGTCAAGGAGAAATTCCTACTCACCTTGATGCCATACAATGAAAACATGGTCTTATCCCCCAATATACAAGCAAGGGCCGACTATTTGGACCTATCCCCCAATGATGTATTAGGTCTTTTTATCACTCTAAAGGTCATGAAGCAAACCTCCGATGATGTCATGGACCGTGTGAACGGAGCAAAGAAAGCATCTCTTGCCTTGAAGGCCAAGGTCATTCCCCATGAAGATAATGACTCGAGTGATGATGGTGGCTCTACTCACGAGGTTTCCGAGAAAGAAATGAGGACATCACATGAAGAATGCTTGTCTCTTGCTCAACACAAGTGGTGGAAGAAAGGAGATTTTAGATCCAATGCCACCAAGAATAAAGGGAAGGAATCCTCAAGCACGAAGAAAGCAAGAACTTGCTTCAATTGTGCAGATTCCGAGCACTTCGTTGCCGAGTGCCCCTTCAAGAGTAGAATTGAGAATGGAGGAAGACTTATCAAGAAATCCACCTTCATTCCCAAGTCCAAGAACTTCATCAAGAGAGGCCCTCCTAGGGCAATGATTGCTAAAGAAGTCGAGTACACCTCCGGTGGTGAAGAGAGTGATGGTGAAGGAGAACAAGTAGGTATAGCGGCCATGGCTAGGGGCGTCATACCTCCTAACTTAAGCTCTCTCTTCTCCAACCCAAATGACAACAAGGGCCCCTCAAGTCACAAGTGCTTCATGGCCAAGGGTATACCCCCAAAGGTGACCCCTACACTTAAACTTGCTAATTCCTCTATTCCTTCACTACTAAATTGTGTCGAGGAAGACCCCTTAACAAACTTTGTTGAAAAACTAGAAGGAGAAACTAAATCCATCTTTGTCTCTCTCATGGATCAATTAAGTGAGGCACATGGCCTCATTGATGAACATGAGGAGAGAATAATGTTACTTGAAAAGTTTGCTCGTGATGATGCTAGTAAAATTGAGGAGCTTGAGAAAGCTCTAGATGAATCACATTGCCTTAAAGAGAGCATTGAAGAAACCTTTGCAATTGACATAGCTAAAGTTAAACTTGATTGTCAACATGCTTTTGCTAAGGTAACGGAATTCATGAGTTTAAATGATGCAACTAACCAAGGGTATAATGAACTCATTAAGGATTTTGATAAGCTTAAAATTGATCATCGTACTATCTCAAATGAGCTCAAAACCTTAAAAGGAGTTAGAGTTGTGAATGAAAACTCTTGTTCTAATAACCCTTTGTGTGTCAAGGAAACTCTCATTGAGGAGAACAATAGGTTGAAGGCACAACTCAATAAAGGACTTGCCACATGCATCCAAGGCCAAAAGAACCTCAATGATCTTTTGAGTAACCATAAGAGAGTTGTTGGTAAAGAAGGCCTTGGTTTTGGTTCCACATCGAAGGTGGCCTACAAGAAGAAGTCAACTCCCTCCACTAACTCTATTGTTTTTGTGAAGGAGGGGGAGTTGGCTAATGAGGAAGATGAGTTTGATATTATTGCTACAAGTATTGTTCCTAGGAACACTACTACTCACAACAACTTTGCGGGAAAATATAACCCATCTTATGTGCTTCTTAAATCTATTGATGGTCATGTTTATGCAAAGTATGTAGGCACCTCATATGGTGATGATTACAAGCATGCTATTTGGGTTCCCAAGACCCTTGTGACTAACAAAAAAGGACCCATCCAAAAATGGGTACCTAAAACAAGAAGTTCATTCATTGTAGGGTTGTATCTCCGGTGGAACATCATGGATGATTGATAGCGGTTGTTCCGCACACATGACCGGAAGCAAAGAAGTATTAGAAGACTTGAAGCTCCAACTCCTCAAATTTGCTCATGTAACTATTGGTGATCGCTCACAACTAAAGGTATTGGGACATGGCAAGGTGGTCATTTCTCCGGATTCATCCATTGAGAAAGTCCTCCTTGTTGAGTCCCTTGGCTATAATCTTCTTTCCGTCTTGCAACTTTGTGAGTGAAATTTTACGTGTGTATTTGGGAGTCATCATGTGCTTGTCCTTCACACCATTTCTCTTAAAGTAGCCTTTGTTGGATTTGTGGAAAACGGTATGTACATAGTGGATTTCTCGAAAGAAACTACACATATCGCCACATGTCTAATGGCTAAATCCGACGTGGGGTGGCTTTGGCATCGCCGCCTAGGCCACATCGGTATGAGAAATTTACAAACTCTTGTGAAGGGTGAGCATGTGATAGGACTAACAAGTGTGAATTTTTCCAAAGATCGTCCTTGTAGCTCTTGTATTGCCGGAAAGATGCATGAGAAGAATCATCCCAAGACATCAATCATCGCCACAACAAGACCCTTTGAGCGCATTCACTTGGATTTATTTGGGCCTCCCACATATGATAGTCTTGGTGGCAAGAAGTATTGTTTGGTTATTGTTGATGATTATACAAGATACACTTGGGTTTTCTATATCAAGAAGAAGAGTGAAACTCAAGAAAGATTCATTACTTGGGCCACCTAAGTGCAACGCCAATATGACACCAAGATCTTGTCCATTCGGAGTGACAATGGCTCCGAGTTCAAGAACTACACCATGGATGAATTCTTGGGGAATGAGGGGATAAGACATCAATATTCCGCCGCGTACACCCCTCAACAAAATGGTGTTGCGGAGAGGAAGAATCGCACACTTATTGATATGGCAAGAACTATGAGGCCGAGTCCAAATCCCCATATAACTTTTGGGCCGAAGCCATCAACACCGCTTGTCATCTATCTAACCGACTCTTCCTTCGTCTGATGATTGGAATGACTCCATATGAGCTTCTAACCGGTAACAAACCCAACCTCAAATATCTTCGAGTTTTTGGGTGCAAATGCCAAGTAATAAAGGGAACTAGATTGTCTAAGTTTGATGCTAGAACTTTTGAAGGTATTTTTGTTGGTTACGCCACGAACTCCCACACTTATAGAGTCTACAACATATCCACCGGGTGTGTTGAAGAATCTATGAATGTGGAATTTCATGAGGATAATGGCCCCCAAGTGGAGCAAATTGATTGTGATGATGTAGGTGATGAACCGTCCTCCATAGCCATAGGAAGAATGGGTGTAGGACCACTTATACCCATTGAGGGACACCTTGTGGCAAATGAGGATGGAACTAGCTCTACGCAAGTGGAGCCCTCTACATCAACCACCAATCAAATGGTAAACCAAGAACAAGAAGAAGATCTTCATGTGGATACCTCCCATCAAGAAAGTGATCAAGATCCACCCAATGATAATGGTGGAAATAGTCTTGGTGATACATCTCCAAGAACTCCAATAAGGGTGGACAATGGTCTTGATGAAGGAAATGATGAGGATATTCCACCTAATGAACATCCCGATGATGCTCTAGTTCGTATCATGTCTCGTCAAGCATCAAGATTGCAACAAAAGTCACTATATCAAAAGAATATCATTGGTGGCTTGGGAAGAAGTGTCTCCACTCGTGGACAAGTACTCAAATTTTGTGGTATTCACTCATATGTCTCTCATGTTGAACCCATCAAAGTGTATGATGCTCTTGAAGATGAAGATTGGGTTCAAGCTATGCATGAAGAGCTCCATAATTTTGAGAGAAACAAAGTATGGTCACTAGTGGAAAGACCCAAGGATCACAATATCATTGGAACTAAATGGGTATTCAAGAATAAGCAAGATTCTCATGGGCAAGTGATTCGCAACAAAGCACGATTGGTTGCTCAAGGCTACTCTCAAGTCGAAGGACTTGACTACGGTGAAACTTTCGCTCCCGTAGCTAGGCTTGAATCCATTCGTATATTACTTGAATTTGCCACTAGTCATAATTTCATCTTGCATCAAATGGATGTTAAAAGTGCCTTTCTAAATGGACCTTTAAATGAAATGGTATATGTTAAACAACCTCCAGGATTCGAGGATCCCAAGTATCCTAACCATGTCTACTTCCTCCATAAGGCTTTGTATGGCCTCAAACAAGCCCCACGTGCTTGGTATGATCACTTAAAGGAGTTCTTAGTAGATCGTGGTTTCGTACTTGGGGTAATTGATCCCACTCTCTTTACCAAAAGTGTAGATGGACATTTCTTCGTATGCCAAGTATATGTTGATGATATTATATTTGGATCCTCTAATGTGAGTTTTGTAGATCAATTTGCCAAACTAATGACAAGTGAATTTGAGATGTCTATGATGGGAGAATTAAAGTTCTTTCTAGGTTTTGAGATCAAGAAATATCATGAAGGGACTTTTATTTGTCAAGCCAAATATATTCAAGACATGCTCAAGAAATTCGATATGATAAATGCCAAACCATTACCTTATCCAATGCCAACAACCACAAATCTCTCTTTGGATCATGAAGGTATACCGGTATACCCCAAACTTTATCGATCCATCATTGGATCTTTGCTTTACCTTTGTGCATCTAGACCGGACATTATGTTTAGTGTGGGTTTGTGTGCAAGATTTCAATCTAACCCCAAGGAAAGCCATATGATTGCGGTCAAGAGGATTCTTAGGTACTTGGTTGACACTCCCACTCATGGTCTTTGGTATCCATCAAACACAACTTTTGATCTTGTGGGATACTCGGATGCGGATTGGGGAGGTGACAAAGTGGATAGAAAATCAACCTCGGGTGCTTGCCAATTTCTTGGTAGGTCTCTCGTGTGTTGGTCTTCCAAGAAGCAAAATTGTATTGCCACCTCCTCCACGGAAGCGGAGTATATTTCCGCCGCAAGTTGTTGCTCTCAACTCTTATGGATGAGGCAATGTCTTAAGGATTTTGGAATTAAGATTAACACAATGCCTCTTTTATGTGATAATGAGAGTGCCATTAAGATTGGTCACAATCCGGTACTTCATGGCAAGACCAAGCATATTGAGATTCGGTATCATTTTATTCGGGATCATGTGGCCAATGGTGATATCTCACTCTCTTATGTCAACACTAAAGATCAACTTGCCGACATCCTCACCAAGCCTCTAGATGTGAAGAGATTCAAGGAATTGAGGAGTGAGCTCAACATCATATGTGCAAGCAATTTTAGTTGATTGAAAATCTTGCATACACACCCCTACTAGACTCTTATTTGGATTTAGATGCACGCATAGACATAGGGGGAGTGTAGATCAATAAATGAGCCAACACTACCTCTATAATGCATAAATAAACAAATCATGCCTAAATGATCATTTTTTTAATGACATCATGTGCTTCAATGATGAGTCTCGACAATGCTCCCAAGATACATCTTCGCGGTGTCATATCGAACATACTCATACATGGTGGCTACGGCCACCGCCAATTTTTCAATACGATATTCGTGTTCGAGTGTTCACTCATTGGCTCTTTCACTTGTTTTCATATTTCATGGGTATCCAATGTTGCTCATTTCGTTTTCTCATTTTTCTCTCCATTGGATACAAATGAAAACATCATATGCATGTCATCATTCTCATCTTATTCGTTCACATGGTCAAATAAAAATTGCTCTAAGAAACAAATTCCTGAAAATGTGTTAGTATTAGAATATATTCATGAGAATCTGTTGAAATGATTTTTTTTATTTTGTTTGTTGCGCGTTATGGCTTGGTAGTTATGTAGGTTTATTTTTTTTTAAAAAAAAAACCAATAAATAACAACACACACAAACTCAATCCAACCCAACTGCCGAATTTTTTTTTTAAAGAAAAACAAAACGAGCATGCCAGCCTCCCACCCCGGCCTTGCTACTGCCGTGCCGGCCCCAGGCCGGCCCTCAGGCCGGGGCGTTCGGCCAGTGCCCCGGCCTCGCCTCCGACGCGATCCGGCCCCAAGCCGGCCCTTAGGCCGGGCCGTTCGGGCGCATGGCCGGCCTCCCGCCCGGCCTCCTCCCCCGCGCGCCGGCCCCAGGCCGGCCGCCCCTCCCACCAATCCGCCCCGCACAGCCGAGCCGGCCAGGCCGGCATGCCAACCGGCTCCAGGCCGGCGTGGGGTGCTGCCCACACAACCACACGCACCCCACCCCCAACCGCACCCAATTCCCCACACCCCCTTCTTCCTCCTCCCTCCACCTCCATTAGAGCACCTTGGTTCTCTTGCCCCCCTCCCCCCACCTCCCTAGCCCATCCCCACCGCCCAAATTCACGGATCCGCAAGCCCTCGGCCCTCTCCTCCCTCTCCTCCACACGGATTTCTCTTTAACCCCTTATTGGAGGAGATCGGGACACTTGATTGCTTCGTGCTTTTTGTTTGAAGATGGCTTCGAACTCGGGTAATTTTCTTTGGGCTTTTATATGGTTTAGGTGTATGTGAGTGCTCTCTATAGGTGTGCTAGTACTAGTGTTCATCTGCTAATTTTTTTTTCCATCTATTCATGTTAGGGTTCATGCCACTCGTATGTCACTCGATTAAATCCTATCCATGGGTGTGCTTGTACTAGGATTCATATGCTAGATTTTTTTGTCTCCATCTAGTCATGCTAGGGTTCCTACCGCTATGCTATATCAAGATTTGTTCATGACATGTGCTCCATCTCTTCTTATGCTATGCCATGTTAATGTTCCATGCTCCTCGTAGTCTAGCCCTAGTCCAATGATACTATGCTTCACCTCTCTTTGCACATTACATTTTCATGTTTGGCCATGGTTAAATACTAAAATTTTCCCATTATTGATACGATTGGTCTCTCATTGTGACATAATGTGTATGATATAACCTAAATATTGTTACATCCTAATGGCCTCTCGTATGTTTACATGCCCAATATTTTGTTTCACATCACACAATTCTATACACATGATATGATAATATGCAAACACCCATAATACTGTGTTCACTAACTATTGGGCTAGTATTTCGTTTACCATGTCGTTGTCCAATTGATTCATGGCTTAATTATTTTTTTTCTCCTAAACAACGACCATGTGCACTCATTATCATGCTCCATATCCATGCATCATATGTTTCAGGTGATTCTCCTCCTCACAATGAGTCCGATGCCTCCCGCTCTCTCCGCCCTCGCACCTCTCGCAAGAAGAGTGCCTTGGAGGTTGCTGGTTCTACTCCCTCACGGAGACAGGATCCCACCCTTCCAATCAATCCGAAGGAGCCCGTGATCAAAAACTGGGGTGGCATCAGTACCGCCGATTTTGAGGAAGCTAGGCTGAAATTTAATCCTTATGAGTTTGGTCAACGCACGTGCTCGGATCCTCGGTTCTATTGCAAGATGCATCAAGTCATGCATGAATTTATTCTTGGCAAGCTTCAACACAGTCACGTGGATCAACATTACTTTGACATTGAGTATGCTCGCAACAAGTGGCCTGAAGTTATGACCATCATGGACTTCCACAACCTCACTCCTCTCATGGGTGACACCCTTGCTTATCCGTACTCTCCAGAGTTGCTCAAGGAGTTCTACTCCACCGTTCACTTCACATCTGGAGGTCCCACGCGTCTCCCGCGTACATTGATATGGATGAGCGGTGGCTCCAAGTGTGAGGCTACCATGGATGAGTTTGGTACTATTCTGGGTATTCCCGAGTATCGGTTTGACTATACATTCTATTTCCGCATTCATGGGGAGTCCAACAAGATTATGAAGGCCAAGGAGGGGCTACGTCATTGCTATCCCGAAGGTACCGGCTCCATGCATATTCCTAAGATCAAGTTCTTCTCTGAGCATTGGTACATGATACACGCCATTCTTCGCAACACCATCAATGCCAAATTTGGTGAGAAGGGCGAGGTACGCAAGTGGATGATCAACCTTCTCTTCCACATTGAGTCTCGGATGCAGGCAAAGAAGCAATTGGATGTACTGGACTACATGTGGCAGGAGATGCAGAATGTGGTTAAAGAAAAGCGAGTACCCATCTATGGCTCATATATCCAGCGTCTTATTGAGACCCGCATCCCAGAAGGTCTCATCAACAACTATGCCAAAGTGACTCCCAAGAAGAACATTCTTATGTATGATGCCCCCATTGAGTCTGCTCATGAGCCAAGGCCTAAGCGCACCCACACCGAGTCAGTTACACGCCGCTCTCCTTCACCTTCTCCTCCTCCCGAGACCTTCAATCTTAAGAAGATTCTTCAGAAGATGAACTGCTTTTTCATTGATAAGCAACATCAGGATTATGAGGCTTATCGCAAAGGGAAGGCCTCTAGTCGCCGTCAGCGCGCCATCCAGACTGCTCTCAAGATTCCTCTTAGTCCTCCCAGCTCCGAAGAGATTTCCGAGGAGAAGTGGAAGTCTAAGCATACTTATTGGTGTGGAGATGATGCTAGCTCTCTCGGCTCTTTTGCGGGGCCATACACCACCGCTGAGGCTAGCTCCAGTCAGGCTCCTTCAGAGGACTTCCATGAGGATGAGGATGAGATGGGCGACGAGTGATCGGGTTGCATTTTTCTCCCTTTTTGGTGTATGATGCCAACGGGGAGAAACACTCACGCATAGCATTGCATTTCATGCATTCATTTGCGTCTTATCTTCGTGATTTGCTTTCATCATTTTTAGTTGAAACTATTTGTGTGGTTTGTTGAACCTTGGTGTTATTGTAAGACTATGTCTTTATTTATCTATCGTACTCTCTATTATGCGTGTGACAATTGTTATTGAAGATCATAGCAAGCCTATCAAGTTATTTCATCTACTCACTATTTCGATGTGTTGAAGCCATAATGAGGGTAGTTGTTATTCATAAGAAGAATGCTATGGTAAGATCTTCCTAGTGGTAAACATTATTGCTCACTTGTGTTCATACATGTGTATCCTCAATGGTAAAATCATGGTTGAACTAATTTCTTGCACTTCACATAAATATGTTATAGTCTCATCATCATCATGATTATCAAATATACATGTCAATTGTTATGGGCACACAAATAGGGGGAGTACGAATATATGTTAATTCTCTCACAAATAGCCATGCAAAATTATCTCTTATGCAAATCCGTATGTTGTCATCAAACATCAAAAAGGGGGAGATTGAAAGAACATAGTTTCTAAATCCTCTTTTGAGTGTTTGATTACAACATATAGATGGAATAATGTGTTTTGCTAAGTGTACTCAGAAAATATCGACCCGTAAGTATCATACAAGCTGCAACAATAAGTGAGAAAAAGTTACGGGAAAAGATGAGGAAGAGGAGAAAAGAAACGGCGAAGAAAAGGGAAAAGGAGTCAAAGAAAAAGGGGAGGCCGGCCTCCTGGCCGGCCTGGCCGGGCTCCAGGCCGGGCTTGCGCAACCCCTGGCCAGCCTCACGCCGGCCCCAGGCCGGCTCCCAGGCCGGGCCGTTCGGGTGGGGGGCCGTCCTCGCCCCTCTGCCCCCGCCGGCCCCAGGCCGGCCTCCAGGCCGGGGTGCCCGGGTGGGGGTCCGGCCTCGCCCCCCAGCCCCACGCCGGCCCCAGGCCGGGTTGGCTGGGCGCTGGCTGCCCCACGCCGGCATCCACTGGTGCCCACGCCGGCCCCAGGCCGGGGTGGGTTTGGCCCGGCCCTGGGAGCCCCCAGGCCGGGGTGGGGCGCAGGAAAGGGGAAATGCCCCCTAACGGCCGTATTTTCGACATGGGTATAAATACGACGCCTCCACCTACCTCCTTGCTTTGTCAATCTCACCCACACTTTCTCTCACCACCATTGATTGACCAAGCTCAAGCTCAAGAACAAGATCTCCCCAAATCCCCAACCGAAGCTCGTGATACTTTGGGATTTGAAGGAGACACCCCCGATCTACAACTCCACCGAGTCGATTAGAAATCCACCCACTCATCCCATAGGGATCTTTTCATTCTTAGTTCATTGGAGATAGGAATCTTGTTGCTCTTAGTTCATCGGAGCTCGGAGCCTTGTTGATATCCCCGGTGCTTTTGTGCCCGTGGATCTTGCTTCTCGGAGTCTTGGCGGCTCGTGGGATTTGGTGAGGACCCTCCAATCTTGTGGAGTGTGCCTCATCCTTGTAAAGGTTCTAGTTGTCAACCTCAACGGCAACATAGTGATTCGAGTCTATCCACATCGGTGGAAGGACTCGAAGGAGATACGGTGTGGCATTTGAGGCCTACTCGGTGTTCCACTTTGGTGGCACCGCACTGCTCCAACGGAGATTAGCTTCCATTGGGAAGTGAACTTCGGGATACATCTCCGCGTCACTATGTTCGGTTATCCCTCAACTTACCTTTACTAGTTACTACTAGCTTAGTCATATACTTACCTCACTAGTGGAAACAGGGCCTTTTGTCCCGGGTCGTAAGGGCCATTTGTCCCGGTTGCGCAACCGGGATGGGCTAGCCGGGACAAATGGCCCTCCCCCATTGGTCCCGGTTGTGCCAGGACCCGGGATGGTAAGGGTAGGCCACGTGGCGAACCTGGGCCAGGGAGTTCGTCCCGGTTCGTTCAAGGGACCGGGATGGATACTTTTCGAAAAAAATATATATAATCGTCAATTTGGGCTCCTGTCTCCCAATCCCGAGCCGGCCTCCCCTTCCCCAACCGCGTCCAGGCCCACGTCCTTTATTAAGCCCACTGGCCACATTTTTTTGTCAAAAGGGCCCACTGGCCCGCGTCTTTTATTATGGACAGTCAACGGTCCGAAGGGCCCACTGGCCCGCGTCTTTTATTATGGTCAGTCAACAGGGGCCACAGGCCAGCGGCCTGGTGGCTGGTTCGCCTGGTCCCTTAAACTAAGACCGAAGGACGGTCAAAGGGCTGGTGGCTGGTTCGCCTCGTCTTCCCGCCCCGCCTCGGCTTCCCGTGCCCCCACTTTCCCACGCGCCACGCCTCGGCTCCCGTCACGCATTCATGGCCGCCTGCAACCGCCGCCACGTTCAGGCCGCCGGTTGGCATGTCAGCCCTCCCCAGGTCCTTTTTAAAGGCCCCCCGCCGCCCGTACAACCCACCCACCCCGGGCGCGTCCCTGGCAAAGCAACCCTAGCCGCCACCATGTCCCGCTGGTTCTCGAACTCCGGCAAGCGCCCAAGGAACGACCACGAAGGCTCCTCGAGCGGCGCCGGCCGCATCCCATCCCCGCCGGCGGAGGCCTTCGGCTACGACCATGGAGGTGTCCGCCTCGGCGGGACGCCGCGCGTCCCCGCGCCACCTCCGGCGGCACGCCCGCCGCCCAACGCCGCGCCCAAGGGCAAGCGGTTCCGCCGGTACGTCCGGGTGGTGGAGGCCGAGTGGCACTGGAACAACGCCACGCCGGTGTTCTATGCCGACGTCCACCTCCCGGACGGCTGGCACCTGAACCCCCAGCGGATCCCTGTGCCGCCGGTCCCGACCGGCCTGGCGCTGCTTGAGGAGATCGACTGCCGGCGCGCGCTACTGCCGGCCCCCGTCCGCAGGGAGCGGATGTACGCGCGCGGCTCCCCCTACTGGGCCGCCTGGCTCGAGCAGGAGCACGAGCAGCGCCGGCGCTCCTTCATCCCCGCCCCCCACGAGGTGGACGTCGCGGACTACCCGCCGCCACCGCCCGGCCGGGAGAGGGAGCTGTGGTTCCTCGAGGACATCCCGGAGGACTTCTCCGGGGAGGAGGACACCGTGCTCCAGGCCGCCATGGAGGAGGCCTGCGAGGCGTCCTGCCGCTCACTCGTCGAGGACGAAATCAAGCGGTGGGAGCGGGTCGTGGCCACCGCCGCCGCCGACGCCGCCGTCATGCCGCCGCCGCCGCCACCTAACGAGCCTGCCATCCCCTGGTGGCAGCAGATGTACGCCTCGTATGAGGCGTCCGAGGACCAGCCGCCGCCGCAGCCGCTCCCCCCAGGCCTGGAGTACGACATGTCCTGGGCCTGGACCGGCGGCGCTTGGGCGCCGGAGCAGGAGGAGCTGCCCCACCACCACCGCCGCAGGAGGTGCTGCCCCCGCCACCGATGTACGCGCCTCCGATGCCCCCGATGCCTCCACCCCCGGCGAGCCCGGCCCAGCCGCCTGCCCACCTGTGGCAGCCGTCCCCCTACCAGTGCATCTCCTCCGACGAGGAGGACGACTAGATCGGCGCCGGTGCCGCCCTATTCTATGTAGACAACGCCCCTAGCTACCCCCCAAGAAAACGGCCGGCCGCCTGTGGCCGCGCCGCCGCCCCTTTATGCAAGTACGGCCGGCCGCCTGTGGCCGCGCCGCCCCCTATGTAAGCAAGGCCCCTGGCCTTTTTTTTTAATATAAGTTGTGTCCCCCCTAACCTACCGTGTCCCTACCCCATCCCCGCCGGCGGTCCGCCAGCGGGATCTGTCCACTCGTTCCCGCCGCCGGCAGGGCTTCGCCCAGCCATGTCCACTCGTACCCGCCCCTGGAGTGTTCGTTCGGCCTGGAGAGAGGGCCGCGCTTTTTATACACCTGGGCCTTTAGTCCCGGCCCGTGCCACCAACCGGGACTAGAGCCCCTTTTGTCCCGGTTAGTACCACGGCCCGGGACCAAAAACAAATTTCGAATTTCGGTGGCACCCCTGCGCGCCCAAAATTTTTTAGCGCCAAAATTTGAAAATGGTTAAGTTTGCACATTAACAACTTCTATATACTTTCAAATTTGACAAAAATTCCAACATGAAAAATGCTAGAATTTGCAAAACTAATTTAAATCCATTTTTCGTTTAACTAAATAATTATTCTAACTATTGAAACTATTAATTATTTTTTCATTTGTATATAATTTGAATATAAAAATGTTACAATTTTTGATTTCTCTCGTGATCTTCCTAATTCAAAGCGAGTTGTACCTTATTGACACGGTAAATTTGAGATCTTCGTCTAGAACAGAAAAACCATAGTTTTCCTTCGAAGGTTTACTCTGCGCATCCACACGTATTTTCCCTTTATCCCGACCCCCGCTTGAAAACATAGTAACTTCCGTGTACGCGGCAAGCCGCAGCGGGAGCATCAGACTTGTTGTAGATGACTTAACGGTTTTCAAGATTCTAGAATAGTGGTAGAATAAAACAGGTTGCTCGCCTCCAGACCCCCAATCACAAAGTCAAAGCGACCATATCTAGCAATAAATGATGCAATTCTATCATTAGTGAGAGACTTCACGTCGGCAATCTCAATTAAAGTGCCAGTTTGTGTCTGATCCCACCAACCCCTCAGAATCCTCGTATTAACTTCACCTATCTCAACTGAAATCACTGTCTTCCTGTGGATGCCAAGCCTGTGCAAAGCTATCTCTCCTCCTCCAATACCGGAGAATAAGGACACCACATTAACACCATTGGGAAACATGTTCTTCAAGACCGACAAGTGGCAACCCACAGTATCATTTTGGAATGAATTGCCAAGAGATTTGTACCTCTCTCTCTTGGCGACTCCCCTTGTGTGGTTTCTTGGGAGACCGAGTAAAAATTCCATCTCATCTGGCCCTAGAGGGGCAACCTTGTTCTTTCCAACCCAAACAAGGTTCCATCTTCTGCACTCGTCCATAACATACCTCTGAACAGTTAGAGGTGGTCGATTACTTGAGCCTGCAAGAGTACGTTCGATCTGTTTTATCAGAATTGGACTTGCCACACGGGTTTGCAAGCAATCGAGCTGCTTTCTAGGATCCCAGGAAGGCCACCAGTTCTCATAATGAGGGAATGCCTCAAATATGGTCTTTGGAGCGAGAGGAAGGAGACGTGACCTATTCTCAATTGGCAAATTATGGATGTAGCCTCTTTCTTGAGCAGCTGCACAGAAGTGCTTAGAATCCACAAACTCCGGATCTATCCAATAGCTTGTTTAGGAAGACTCCTGTCACTAGGAAGGTGGAATCCAACCACACGTTTCTCCTCCAAAAATTTATCATATCTGTTAAAGAAGTACCGAAGCTCTATTTCTGTTTTAAGGATATCTGTCAGGATGGTATCCCTGCTATCACTTCGAAGTGTGCCTGCAATATGTGCGCGGAATATATGACAATAGAGGCTTGCCATAATCACTTGTTCTATACCGTGTGTCAACACATACTACATCTTGAAAGTAGTTATAATCCTGCAATATCTGTCAGGATGTTATCCGTACTATCACTTCGAAATGTATTCGGATATGGGTCATAGTTGTCAGCTTTTTACCGGTCAATACAAAATACTGATCAAACAGAACTATATGATCATGTATTCCACGCTTATTATTACACATCACCAACATACGGAGGAGAGAGAAACAGAAAAGTGGGATGGTGGAACAATAATGCTTGCCAGCTTTTCTTCGTGTCCCTTGCTTATGATCGCTTCGGCCGTAACCATGGAGCATCTTCATTATTTAACGGGATGGTGGGGCCAGCTTTCACTGTGAAGGGTGGAATTTCAACAAACTTATTATAATCTTCTGACATGTCTGTCGTGTCCTCGATTCCCACGATGTTTCTTTTCCCTGAGAGAACTATGTGACGCTTCGGCTCATCGTATGATGAAATTGTTCCCTTATTTTTTCTTTTCTTCGGTCTGGAAGACATGTCCTTCACATAGAAGACCTGAGCCATTTGACCTACGTGGCAGTCATGAGACTTCAGGTTTTGGAATTTTTTCTCTGCCATGTTTATTATCCCCTTTATATTCGACGAGAAGCCAGACGGAACTTTGACACTGTAAAGGACTTCAAAGAATATTTCCTTCTCTGCTTTAGTAAGAGCGTAGCTGCTTAAGGAATGTCGCCCTGTATCTGTGTGCTTGTTGCTTGGGTCTTTCATATGTTGCTGGTCCTCCCGTGCTTCAGGCGTATCTTTTGACTTCCCATACACGCCCAGGAAGCATAGCAGATTGACACAGAGATTCTTTGTCACGTGCATCACGTCGATCGAAGACCGGACCTCTAAAACTTTCCAATAGGGTAGCTCCCAAAATATAGATTTGTTCTTCCACATGGGTGCCCGCTTATCAGGGCCGTACGGAACTGGTTGGCTGCCAGGAGCCTTACCAAAGATTACTTCTAGGTCTTTGACCATATCGAATATATCATTACCACTACGGAGCTCAGGCTTCTTTCGGTTATCTGCCTCACCTCTGAAATGCTTCCCTCCTTTTTTCCTTAAGGGATGCTTGATCGGAAGAAATCTACGATGCCCCAGGTATACAACCTTTTTACATTTATCCAAAAAAACACTGTCAGTCTTATCTAAACAGTGTGTGCATGCATTGTATCCCTTGTTTGTATGACCGGAAATGTTACTAAGAGCAGGCCAATCATCGATGGTCACGAAAAGCAACGCCCGTAGGTCAAATGGCTTTTGTTCGTTCTCATCCCACACACGTACACCTGGTTTGCCCCACAGTTCTAAGAGTTCTTCCACTAATGGCCTTAGATACACATCAATGTCGTTGCCAGGTTGCCTCGGGCCTTGGATGAGAACTGGCATCATAATGAACTTGCGCTTCATGCACAACCAAGGAGGAAGGTTGTACATACATAGAGTTACAGGCCAAGTGCTATGACTGGAGCTCTGCTCCCCAAAAGGATTAAAGTCATCTGTACTTAGACCAAACCATAAGTTTCTCGCCTCTCCTGCAAAGTCTGGAAAGTCTCTCTCGATCTTTCTCCACTACGATCCATCGGCGGGGTGCCTCAACTTTCCATCTTTCTTACGGTCTTCTTTGTGCCATCGCAACAACCTAGCATGCTCTTTGTTTCTAAACAGACGTTTCAGCCGTGGTATTATAGGAGCATACCACATCACCTTAGCAGGAACCCTCTTACGGGGGGCTCGCCGTCAACATCACCAGGATCATCTGCTCTGATCTTATACCGCAGTGCAGTGCATATCGGACATTCATCCAAATTCTCGTACTTCTCACCGCGGAAGAGAATGCAGTCATTAATGCATGCATGTATCTTCTGCACATCTAATCCTAGAGGGCAGAGAGCTTTCTTTGCTTCGTACGTACTCTCAGGCAATTCGTTATCCTTTGGAAGTTTTGGCTTCATTAGTTGAAGTAAACTCTCAAATGCCTTGTCAGTCACACCGTTTTGTGCCTTCCATTTCAGCAACTCCAGTGTGGTACCGAGCTTTGTGCTACCATCTTCGCAATTTGGGTACAACAATTTTTTGTGATCCTGTAAAATGTTGTCCAGCTTCAACCTCTCCAATTTATTTTCACAGTCTTCCCTTGCATCAGCAATAACTCGGCCAAGATCATCATCGGGCTCTTCTGATGCCTGTTCTTGATCACCTCCTTCTTCTGCATTCTCTTCCATTGCAGTATCGTCGTATTCAGGGAACAAAGGATCTTCTTCTTCTTCTTCATCGTCTTTCATCACAACCCCTCTTTCTCCATGCTTGGTCCAGCAATTATAGCTGGGCATGAAACCTCTCCGAAGTAGATGGCCGTGAAGGATTCTTTCGGAAGAATGTTCTCTGACGTTCCGACAATCAACACATGGGCAACACATGAAGCCATTATCTTTGTTCGCCTGAGCTACAGCAAGAAATGCATTCAGGCCTGCCATATACTCGGAAGTGCGTCGGTTACCGTACATCCATCGCTGCCGTGCATCCATCTGCATCATATAATTAAGTTTATAAAAATACATATTAATACAGTGATGACCACAGTACATCGACAAATA
This sequence comes from Alopecurus myosuroides, assembly GCA_028641055.1. Taxonomy (NCBI): domain Eukaryota; kingdom Viridiplantae; phylum Streptophyta; class Magnoliopsida; order Poales; family Poaceae; genus Alopecurus; species Alopecurus myosuroides. The sequence goes on from CM054061.1 coordinate 347,618,759, forward strand.
ATACTTTTTTATGTATCAGTTACAGATGAAAAAGATAATTTGTTAACCTCGGTCGAAGATACCATTTTCAGTGAGCTTGTGTGCGTCTCGGGAATTTCGTCGAACACCTTGTGTGCATAGTAAAAAAAAACACACTAACACCACACTCTCTCACAACTCCAAGCAAAAAAAAAGATGGAAGGAGCGGGGGCTGGGGCAGTATATATAGGGGAAGGGGGCATTGGTCCCGGTTCGTGGACTGAACCGGGACAATAGGTCATGCGCGTGCCACGTGGCCTGTGGCTAGGCATTGGTCCCGGTCCGTGGCAAGAGCCGGGACCGATATGCCCCCCACGAACCGGGACCAATGCGCCCAGGCGATTCCTGTTGCCCCGGGCGCACGAACCGGGACCAATGCAGCGCATTTGTCCCGGATTTGGTTGCAACCGGGACAGCTGCCCCCCGCCCCCCTGGACGAGAGGGGTTGTTTCCACTAGTGCCTTGTGCTAGTTGTACTTTCTCAACATATAGGATTGTTCACCTAGTTGCATATTCTAGATAATCTATATTTGAGCATTACCTTGTTAACTTGAAAAAGAAGTTAAAATTTGTAGTTAACCTATTCACCCCCCCTCTAGTTAACCTCTCGATCCTTCATCAAGGCAAGTCGTTATCGTAGATACGTTTATTTGAATGCATTTTGTTAATTGCTTGGTGGGTGTGGTGGGAAGTTGTATCCTTCAGTGATAATGTGTGTCGACCGCCTCGTTCATTATTCTATGAAAATTGAATACGTTTCCCAAGAAGTATTCTTGAAAACAAATGTAGTCACAGTCTGATCTCCTTAAGTTGGAATCCACGGTTGTAGTCTGTTTCGATACAAAAGTCCCCTATGGGCGCATTATCATCGATATGCTGGGGTGGAAAACATTCATCAAAGACAAGAATCTTGATATTGATCAACCTGTTTTGATCATTGCAAGGAAGTCCAATGACCCCAACATAGAGGTATTCTTTGAGATGCATCTCACTTAGAACTAATTAGCTCCCTAAATTTGTCTATATAAAGGTGTGTTGTACGATGAAACACTTATATTTTTTTCCTAGTTTGTCTGCACAATTTCAAGTTAGGAGTGAAGGACGTAGTAATTATATACATGCTCTACCTTATGTTGGGTAACTATGCGATATGCTGTTTGTATATTACTAGATGCAATCCATGGGAAAGATTTCCCCCATGGTGTAGTGCAGTAACAGAAAATTGGAAACTCTGGATATTTTTTCGGATGACATCATTTATTCCAATGTGTATATTCACGTAGGAGAGAAAAACTGGACGGTTCAGAACTAACCGACGGTCACGGGTAGATGCCATCTCTGATGAGCATACTTTAGACAACCTTTTACACAATCCTTCCGTTATTTCCTATTTTTTGGAGACGGCTCTTGTTTTCAGCCCCCGAGGGATTTAATCTTTAGAGCCGGTTTTATAAATCGGTTCCGTTGAGCATATTATTAGAGACACTAGGTTGGAGCTGGTTTTATAAACCGGTTCTGTTGAGCATATTATTAGAGACCCTAGGTTGGAGCCGGTTGACAGAAACCGGCTCTGCCCGCTGTACGAAAACCGGCTCTACTACCAGGTTTTGTACTATTGTGCGGCTGCAGTGGTCGGCTAACATTGGGCCCTCCTCCTCCGAACCCATGCTAGTTGGTCGTGATGTTGCCGGTGGTAGCCAACATGCCTCTTGTTCGACGGGGATCTCGACGCTCGTGGTGTTTCCGGTGGTAGCCAACACGTACCTTTGGTGGTGGTTGGTCCCACAATCGCATCCATGTCCCTCGTCCCCAGTCAACCGACTCCGGCAAAATCGGGGTCACAGTGAAAGCCCTGCTAGACATATTCCAATACGGTTGACGACAAACGCATGCGAACGTTGTGGCATTCCTGGAGGCATTGTCTAGCTCCATGTCATCTCTTCCTCTCCGTCGGTGCCGGTGGAACACCTTGAACAGGTTTGTCGGACTGGGCGGCTGGGGCGCCACGGTGTCGTTCTCTTATTTAAGATGTCATCTTTGTTATGGTGAAGAGGGTGATGTGATAATGGGTGACTGTGTGGAACAATGTGATGTGTCGTCGGTGTTGGCTGATTATCCAAGGGTATGGGCTTCCGGTTCGCTATGGACGACATTGCGGATGCGCCCTAGCCGACGCCTTCCATGAGTCCGGACAGATCCTGCCTTCTACTATCCGACTCTTAGGCTCCCAAGGGAAGGTTGTGTTGGTCGAGGTGGTCTTGGCCTCACTGTCATGATGGTGGTGTCTTGGTTCGTTTGCATTGAGACATGGTTTTGCCGCTCGGTACGTCATGTCCTCGCCATACATTATTGGTTGGAGGATGATCAAGGCAAGTTATTACCATAGAACGAGTCGTAGATTCGTTTGTTTGATTGCATGTTGTAAGCCGCTTGGCATGTGTGGTGTGAAGCCGTATCGTTCAGCGATGATGTGTGTGGACTGCCTCGTTCATTATTCAATACGCTTCCCAAGATGTATTCTTGAAAAAAAAAGTAGTCAAAACCTGATCTCGTTAAGTTGTGAATCTGCGGTGGTAGTCTCTGTCGATACACCACCAGTACAGGAAAAAACATGGTAAGTTGCATGTAGGATAAAAAAGTAGAGGAGATTGATCGGATCGCCTACCAGGTGCCCCTTAGTTTCTCCCCGTGAAAACGAAACCATCGAATCCCTCCTCTCGTCCTAGCTAGTAGAACAAGATGCTTGTAGTACCGACAGAAAAATCAGTAGCATAAGTAGTTGAGTAATTAGGTCCTATGCAAGTTTTTCTTCATCACGATGTTGGATGGACCATGGGATTATCCATGGACATAAATAAGTTCTATCAAAACCTAAAACAGAGACTCTCCAATCAACTGGTATGAAAATAGTAGACAATGGTCTCGCAGCATGGTCGATCAGGCCGCAGGCTATCTAGGGTTGCATGCCCATCTCGTGGATGTAAGGCTCGTATAGGGCAGCGTTGGCTCGCATGCAGCTGTTCCACGCGGCCACGGCCTTGGCACACGCCTGACGCCTCCACGTTCACGTCGACGGGTGTCGGCGCGCCTTTGGCATTGGGATCGGGGTAGCACAGGTCAACCACCTCCATGAAGCAGTCGGCGCACCTGCCGCTGTTGTAGAGCGTGGCCTTGACCATCATGTCGATGACCGGAGCAGACGATGACGACGAGGTCATGTTCCCCATGATGACGATGATCAAAAAACGAGGATAGCGCGTGCGTAGGATGTGGATTATTTGTGTACGTTACTTTGGGACGATAGTTTTCAACTTTAATTTATAGCTAGATGCGCGTACCTAGCCAGTACTTATATCATTGTACAAGGAGGGCGATTTCAGCTTGCATCTGAAGAATATCCCACCTGACCGAGTTGGCAGGCACGTGCTTTTCTCTCTCTCGGCGAGTTGAGCTCTCTCGGAGAGCACGGGCTACCGCCGCTGGCCACTCCGGCCACGGCGTCCACCTAAAACACGTCGACGTCGTTAGATCTCTCCGGTCAGTACGTCTGCTCATCCTCTCCATCGTCTCTTTTCTTCGACCTAGCAATTGCCGTGGTATCATGGCTCTCTCGGATCTCAACTTTCAAGAAGGGATGGATTTTCACAAGGAAATTCTCAGAAGATTTGGAACCGGCATCAACTATATTGCTGGCAGAGGTAACAAAGAGTTCTTACTGGTTGTGGATTTCTCAAGATCAAAGATCAGGCTAAATGAAGATTCTGTGGGTTTAATCCTACAATCAGTTTTCGGTGGTGAATCCAAATTATTCAAGGTTATGTGTCTTCAAAATTGTTCATTCAAATTCTCAGTTGCATCCAAAGAGATTGGTTTCTATATCTTCAAAGGAGGTAACATTTTCAACAACACCTTTTGCATGAGTTTTTGGCTTTGGGGCCGGGGTGGACCAGATTTTCGAAAGGAATATGAATTATACCTCAACGAGCAAGATAGGGCATGGACCACTATTTCATACGGTAAAATTAACTACAAAATCCTATGCTCAAACTACACAAAATCCTCGTTTCTTCGAAGATCATCGTAAAATTCTTGCTTCAAAAGGTTACTCAGCATCACAGTCAAACAATTTCAAAGCACCCATAAATGCGGATAAAGCACATTCAACCCCGGTCTTTAAGCCGTCACGCAATTATGGGCCGAATTACTGCAGCCGTTGCCTCTCTGAAGAACATACAAGGCCCAACTGCAGGAATAAAATACGTTGTCATGCATGTAAGAGATGGGGGCATATTGGAGATAACTGCCGCTACAATTCAGATATCGATGGAAAGCCCATCAAAGGAAAGTCTACGGCAACATTACAGGGCTCGTTGATGGCAGTTCCTCGATTTACGCGCGTGGGATTAGACGTTGCAGAGGAAAATTCGGCAAGAGACAGAGGTGAACTTATTGCGAACCAAAACCGAGCGATTCAGTCTAGACTCCGAGGCCCACATGGAAATGACTCGCTAGCAAAAAGTACTCCACTGGTCTCCTCATCTTCTTCTTCCCCAACTCGAACAGTACAGATTTTCTCCACCGCTCTGTCTCAAGGAAGGATACCACCGAACCCAATGGCGAATTTTCCTTTCGATCCTACACCATTCCTTCCACCCAATAGACAGGCATTGGTGATTGAAGGCAGACCAGCTCGAGTCAGAGTTATCCATGGTGAACACAGAATCACCAATGAAGACCTGGCGATTGTCACCATCGTGCCGATGCCGCAAGGAGAGGTTGCTTTCCAGAACATCCACGAGATTCTTGGAGAATTCTTTGTGGAGAAACAGGTACAAATCAGAACCATCACCGAGTGCCCTTTTGGACCGCATGCATGTGATGATTTATCAGTATAGAAGATAGAGATTGGTTTGTTTCCAATGGACCGCATGCATGTGATGATGTGCAACTAGTTTTCCAAAAGCACAATGAAGGGCTCAATTGGCGAGGTTTCAATCTTAATCGAGAAGCATGGATTCAGGTTATTGGTTTTCCAGCAGACTTACGCTGCATGCATGAGCTCGCCAACTCTGCCAGGAGTTTTGGTAAATTGCTGGTTTGGGACAGGACTAAATCTACGGATGCCTATGTTCTTCTCAAGATTGGAGTGATTTCACTCGCTGATATTCCTATTAGTACTATTGTATCAGGGGCTGACAGGTTTAGTGGGGAATCTTGGACCTGCCCCATCATTATTCTGCAAGATCAGTTAGGCAATGAAGGACCACCAGCTGAGGAAGAAGTGCCTGCTGAAGGAGGCCCACACCCTATACCACCTGAGCAATTCCATCACCCGAATCAAAACAATGTACTGGTGGGTCCCCTGCCTGTACATGCTGAAGATGATCAAGTTAACCTTGCAGAAAACCCTGCTGCAAATCAAGTGGGGAATCATCCAATTCAGATGGCCATTGACAATTAGCTGGCTGCTAATGAAGTGGATTGGGATATTTGGGCAATGCCTCCAGCTAATGATATTGTTGACATGGAATTGCATGCTGGTGAATTCCTAGAACTTAATTATCTCATTGGACTAACCATTGAAGGGGTAGGACAGAATGATAACGATGCTAATATCAGCAGTGATCTCACACTCACATTACAATCATCAGATAACACTTTGTCTGATAATTCTATTCATGGGCCACCAGTTATTGATATCCCACCACCACAACCACTGGACCTCAATTTGCCAGTACAAGATATGGGCCTCATGCCTATGGATGTGGCCCATCCCCCACAAGGATACCCTCCAGCTTTAAATCTTTTTCCTGGGATAGAGGTGGATCAGTATCAGGAGCAGGAAATTGATTTCCTAGCCATCAACAATCAGACCAGCCTATTGGAAATATCAGAGATGGCAGAATTAGTCCTTGACACTGAGATATCAAACAACAAAGTGGTTTCTATCAAAATCACTCCTGGGCCTACAATTGATAAAGATACATCTCTGCCAGGACAGACTGAAACTGCACCTGCAATAATGAAACCAATTGTTGAGGAGACTCAGATGACAGTGCTTCAGGCTACCAAGGAGATTCACTCAGCTGATATTCACAGGATTGACAGCCAGCAAGAAGAAAATTTGGTTTATCACAGTGAGGAAGATACAGGTACATCAAGTCAAGATGCTCCTCCTGGTTTTCCTATTGCTCTTTTCAAACCTAATTGCAATAATATGGTCAGTTCAGATAAGAAGGACTCTATGACACAGATTATGCTTGAATCATGCCATTTTTCAGATGATAAAGTCCTTGGGGAGGAAGGTGCAGCCCTTTGGGGGAAACATTTTGCCCCAAAGAACAATGAGGATAACATTACTCAGGTACCATTGGAATGGATGAATTTTTTCACAGCAGCTTTGCTATCTCAAGAAAAATTTATCTGGGCAAAAAATTTTCTTGCATCACAACTATGGAAATATATAGTGGAGGGCACTGATCCATCTGCCCTTAGGCCTTTTGTAATTCCAGATAAATGCCCTCTACCTGATATATCTGTATGTCTTGACAATATGGGACAGGATTTGCAATTTGTCTCACCTAAGGAGACAGGGTGTACTAACAAAGGAAATGCCACCACTTCTGCTCTGCATGCCAAGAACAAGAAAAGGAAAGAGAAAGCCCCCCTTTTGGAGACAGAGGTAAGAAGAAGTACTAGGCTGCAACAGAGCAACAATGGTTTTAAGGCTAGAACTTGCAAGAATAAATTATGTGTGAGCTGTTCTGCCAAACCACCTATTATTCCAGCCAAAGTTGTGAGAAATCTCTCTGTTACTTTTTGTAAGGTGGACCAGGCTGCTTGTTCAGAGGAAGAACTGCTCAAAGTGGAAAGGAAAAAGAAGAAGGTTCAGAAGGACCCAGCAACCATGGAGGTGATGGGAGAAGAAGGGGAAGAAGATGCTTAGCTATGCCTAGGTGTCTTAGTTATAGTTCCTCATATTATAGCTATGTTCCTCAAGAAGAATGCTTTTGGTCCTCTTGTGACAGTGATTCATCGTGATAATATGAGTCAACAATTTATCTATGTAATGATTAAGATGCTGCCTGGAATATTTTGCTATTATATAGCAACAGCTTTTGAGTCAGAAGTTTCAAGGAGTTTATTAATTAAATGGATAAAACCTGGATAGTACTGAATTGGAATATTAGAGGGATAAATGATCCAAATAAATGGTTGGTTTTAAGTAACAAGATTCAAGAATCAGGTTGTCATATCATCTGTCTGCAAGAAACCAAGAGAGATTCCATTGACTCCTCTTATATTAGAAATTTCTGTCCTAAAAGATTTAACAAATTCTGTTACTACCCATCTGTTGGGCTCTCTGGAGGTATTATTATCATTTGGAATGGGAGTTTATTTGATGGAGAACATATTGAATCCAATCAACATTCTATCACAGTCAAACTTACCTCCAAACAAAACAATAAGGAATGGGTGTTAACGAATATATATGGTCCATGTGAATATCATGCAAGACAAAATTTTATTTCCTGGTTTCAAGATCTTGAATATGCTGATGGCAATAATTGGTTGGTTGTGGGAGACTTTAACTATATCAGATATCCTGATAATAGAAGTAGACCAGGAGGAAATTTAAATGATATGTTGATTTTTAATGAAGCTATTGCCAAGCTAGCACTAGTGGATATTCCCATCAAAGGTAGAAGTTTTACCTGGAGTAATATGCAAGCTGCACCACTTCTAGAAAAGATTGATTGGATATTCACATCTGAAGAATGTACTCTATCATATCCTATTACCCTGGTTCTACCACTGTCTAAACCTATCTCAGACCACACTCCTCTTATGATCAAAATTGGTACTGACATTCCCAAGACTAGGATTTTCAGGTTTGAGAATTTCTGGCTGAAACATCAGGACTTTAAGGACACTGTTAAACACATATGGGAGCAAGAAGTCAATACAAATGATAGTGCCAAACAAATCACAGCAAAATTCAAGAGATTAAGAAAAGGTATCAGAATCTGGGCCAAAAATAAATCTAGACTGGCATATTACATCACTAATTGCAATGACATGATTGAATTTCTGGATATGATTGAAGAATTTAGAGATTTGACTACATGGGAATCAAATGGTAGAGATATCATTAGGGAACACCTGCTCCATCTGCTAAAATGTCAAAATGACTATTGGAGGCAAAGAGCTACTGTCAGATGGGCTAAGCTTGGAGAAACAAACACAAAATTCTTTCATATTAAAGCTACAATTAAATTCAGAAGAAATTTCATTGCTTCAATTAAAGATGAACATGGTTTTGAACACACTGAGCATGGAGCAAAAGCAGCAGTATTTGAAAGAGCATTTAAACAGAGAATGGGTACCACTGTCCAATGCTCAGATAATTTTCAACTACTTTCCCTGATTAAAAGAGTTGATGGTTTGGATATTCTTGAGATCCCTTTCACCAGGAAAGAAGTTATGCATGTGATTAAGGATTTACCTGCTGATAAAACTCCAGGCCCTGATGGTTTCAACACAAACTTCATCAAGGCATGCTGGCCTATTATAGCTGATGACTTCCTCTTTCTTATTGAGGATTTCTACCATGGAAGGGTTAAACTTCAAAGTATCAACAGCTCATACATCACTCTGATCCCAAAAATTGACAATCCTTCCACCCCTGCTGATTTCAGACCCATATCATTACTAAACTGTTCCATCAAGATTATTACTAAATTACTAGCAAACAGACTTCAGAAGCATATGCAAAGCCTTGTCCATGAAAACCAATATGGATTCCTCAAAGCCAAATCTATACAGGACTGTATGCGTTGGATTTATGAATATATTCACAAATGTTCTCAGAGCAATCAAGAATCCATCATGTTGAAATTGGATTTTGAAAAGGCTTTTGATATCTTGGATCATAATGCTATTATTGAAATTCTAAAAGCCAAAGGTTTTGGTTACACATGGATCAAATGGATTGATATGATTTACTCCTCAGGTTACTCCTCTGTTCTTCTTAATGGGGTCCCTGGCAACCAATTCAAATGTAAGAGAGGAGTCAGACAAGGAGATCCACTATCACCTTTGATTTTTCTGATTGCTGCTGACCTCCTGCAAGATATTTTAAATGAAGCAATGATTAATGATTTAATCCAGCCTGTCTTCACTTCAGTGGCATGTCCCGATTTCCCTCTATTACAGTATGCAGATGATACTTTAATTATCATGAAAGCTGACACCATTCAGATCCAGCACATTAAAAATCTGCTATGTCATTTTGAAGCATTTACTGGCTTGAAAATTAATTATCACAAGTCTAGACTAATCCCTCTGAAGGCTAGTAATCTTGTATGTCAAAGGCTTCAAAACATTATTGGATGTTGCATTGAACATATGCCAATCAACTATCTTGGACTTCCCCTATCCATTGATAGACCAAGAGTGGATGACTATTGGCCACTGATTAAAAGATTGAATGAGAGACTTCATGGATGCAATTCCTTTTTATCATATGGTGAAAAATTGATTCTGATAAAGGCTGTATTCACTTCACTGCCTATGTTCTATATGAGCACACTACAGATACCAAAGACTGTGTTGGAGCATCTTAACAAATGTATTAGACACTGCTTCTGGAGGAAATATGGAATGGAAGATAAGGGTACTGCTCTTATATCATGGAAAAAAGTTTGCAGACCCATAGAACAGGCTGGCCTGGGTGTATTGGATCTTGGTATACAGAACAAGGCTTTAGTTTTAAAACATCTGCACAAATTTTTTAACCAAGTGAATTTACCCTGGATCAAATTAATTACAGAAAATCATTACCAAGACTGCATGATTGATATGAGGAAGATTGGATCCTTCTGGTGGAGAGATATGATCAAATTGATACCTGAATATAAGAAAATTGCTGTATGTGAGGTTGGTTATGGAAAGACTGTTTCCTTTTGGTCTGATAAGTGGTGTTCATACATATGCAAGGAGGAATTCCCACAATTGTTCTCCTTTAGACAAAGAACTCATATATCAGTTACAGAATTTTTAAATTCTCAAGATACTGGTGCTCTTTTTCATCTTCCATTGTCCCATATTGCATACCAGCAACTCATGCAATTGCAACAACAGATACAGAATGTTCAGATAAATGATGACACTGATAGATGGTCTTTTATAGGCAGACATGAGCATTTCAAAGTCTCTGCTGCATACAAGGAATTCTCCAAAGGACCTATTGCCCACACATTATTTCACGGCACATGGAAAAATGCTGCTATTTTAAGATACAAGATCTTCTTCTGGCTAATACTGCATGATAGAATTAACTCCAGAAATCTTCTTAGAAGAAAACAGTTTCATCTCCAAAGGTATGACTGTGAAAGCTGTCAAGAATACATGGAAGAAACAATATTACATCTATTATTTGACTGCCCTTTTGCTATTGGATGCTGGGATATACTTAGAAGTAACAGAAAGAGAGGGATCTCTATATATGACGAAATCATGCTATTAAAAGATATCCTACCACAGGAGTTTGCTTTGGAAGTCATCATAATGGGATGTTGGAACATTTGGAAGCAAAGAAATGTCAAGATCTTCAATAATATTACTCCATGCCATCGATCATGGAAATTCAACTTGTCAAAGGATCTGCTGATCATCAGTCTACGTTTAAAATCAAGTCAAGCAGAATCTCTGAAGAACTGGATTGATTCAGTTCTTACAAATAATGTTTAGTCCTTTTTAGTTTCTATGTTTTTCCTCATTTTTGAGAGAGCCGGTATCGGTTAAATTTTGGGGCTTGGATGTATTTGTACATATTATTAATATATATACCGTAGAATTATTCGTTCTACGGTTCTTTGCCTCAAAAAAAATCTGAAGAATATCTCAGGCCTTCCGTAGTGGGTCGTTTCTTAGCCACTGTTTTTGCTTCTCCAGGTCATAGGAGACGGTAGTTGATAGAAAGCATCTAATGCATCGTAAGGTTTAAAAGTCCTCTAGTGAAAAAATATTTGTCCCAATATTATCTCCAAATAAGGTCCGTAATCATTTATTATCCTAATTAACTGTGCCATAATAATTGTAAAATCCCACCTAGTCTCACCTCAATTGGTTTGCATGACCAAATTAATTACGCAATTAATTAGATAATGGAAAACTGTGACGTTGTTTGGTGGAAAGGACACCAATAGAAGATGCTCTTCATTAGGGGACTAATAATCACGGACGGAGAGAGTACATGGTGTGATTCAACAATTAATTCATCTATTTTTTCATAGGCCATGCATGTGTTTCCTCTCTCCACTATTGGCTGGCCTTAAAATGTTCTTGATTACGGTGCTAAGGCCTATCCCAATGCAAGTCTCTTAGCACCGTTTCATAGGCATTTTGCTTATGTGGCACTATAGTTAATGAAGAGAGATAGTGAGGTTGTATCTTAGCTAAGATACAACCTTGATACGTGACCATAGGCAAAAAACGGCTCTAGGCCAATCAAATGCATGCATGAGCCTAAAATCATTAATTTAGATACAACATTTAAGATACAATGCATTTTACATGTTGTCTCATAAGTTTTTATTAGACATATGATAACATGCTAAGAGATGGTGCACTGGGACAGGCCTAAGAGCCGGATGTATGCACATACGGCAAGCTTCTCTCTCGTCTTTAATTATCCCTCCACATCAGCTTTTAGCCTAGGTGTCATAGCTTAAGATACCGCTGACATGGAGCATTACAGAAGGCCTGATATACCTTGCGGAGCAAGAATTTAAGAGGCAAGACGGCACACGTACCTAGCACCGGGCAGGAAAGTGAAGCATCCGTACCGCCGGCACGCATATTGGGAAGAAAAACGATGTTGTACAGCAGGGGATCACGCTCTTCTCGTCCCCCGCCTCCTGCGCTTGCCTTGTCCAGCGAGACCAGTTACGTGGAGGGCCCCCATCTAAGATCTTATCCCTTCACGCGTTCTTCTCCAACGAGTATTCCCCAATTTATTCGCACATCACAACCATGGCGGCTTCCACAGCACCATCATCCACGCCGCCACGGTCTACACTCGTCGCCGTTGTTGCTTCTTGGGACGGTGCCGCCAGCACCTCCTTCCCGCCCCGCCTTTTGCGCATGGTTCGCTCCCGCCGGCAGAGCCTCGCTGTCTAGTGGAGCCCCGCCCAAGTGAGCACCGGAGGAGTCGTGGTGGTGTGGTTCGAGCTTGAACTCCGCGGCGACCACCACCCGGGCCTCTTCGTCGCCTGCACCGACCGCCGCTGCCTTTCCTTGTTGTGCTCTCCTGTGGCCGATTCGGGCGCGTACACCAGGGATGATGAGGGCGTCCTCCTCCTGCGGCCGGGTCCGGCGCGTACGCCAGGGCGCCGTCCAAGCCGACGAACGCGTCCAGGAGCACGGGAAAGTGCCGGCGTCCGCGCCGCCGCTGCTCCCAGGGAGGCCGCGCCACCTCTGCCCCATGGAGTCCACCGGGGGGTCGCACTGCTGCAGCTCCCATGGAGGCCGCGCCGTGCTCCCTCCTCAACCTTGTCCAACGCTCACCGGGAGCTGCTCGAGCACGCTGGCGGTTGCGCCATGGAGGACACACGGCGGCGTTGCTGCAAAAGGAGCACGCCGAGTGCTCCCATTGCAGGACGGCGTTGCTCCGTGGGCTTGTGTCAGCGCTCAGAAAATTACAGGGATCGCGAAAATTTTGCTACAGACTTGTTTTTTTTTTTGCTATTTTTTGTCAAATTTTTTGCTACGAGAACACCGGCGATGTCTCCGGCGATGTCAATTTTTTGCTATAATGGAGTAATTATTTTGCTACATTTATTCTTTTTTTTTGCTATAGTAGTACAATTTTTTTGCTATGAGTTTTACCAGGGAGAATTCTCAGGTGATCGCCGACAAGAGTCTCCCGGCGATGTCTCCGACGAAATTAATTTTGCTACAGTATCACGTTTTTTTGCTATAGTAACTCCGACAAAGTCTCCGGCGAACTCTCCGGCGAGGTTTGCCATTTTCTTTAATTTTTTGCACGAACCGTTTTTTGCTACATAGGACCAAAAGTAGGTTTTTTTTTGCTACAGAGAACAAATACAGATTTTTGGGCAAAAACTGACACGTGTCAGCACGGGGATACGGGGGATGGAAATTTTTATCCCCCGGGGGACGCCCAGCACTGTCCTATTGGGAACAAATCTGCACTCGGCAAATGGGAAGCGCTACGTCGCACTAACCTTGTGTTAAGTGCGAGTCTAACTCAGTTTTTGCCAGGTGTTTCTCACGCACTAAGCAGTGAACCTGAATCAAGTAGTGGTTTACATTGAAAATACCGTAACATAAAATTCTAAAATGCCGACTCTCCAGGGACTGAAAGTGAATTTACTACAGGATGCAGGCCCAGAAAGCTGTTTTTCGGACCTAATAGTGTCCGTCGTGGATTCCATGCTGTGCTGTAGTGATTTTTCTTGGGTGTATGTCCATCATGTAGGTATGATGTTACTAGCTAGTTGTTCTATATGTATGTAATTAACATAAGTAGGTTTAGTATTTGTTCGATTGAAAAAATTTGGGAATCAAATACAGAAAAAAAAACAGAAGATGTAAAATTGAAGCAGATTTTTTCATGAAATATATTTTCATAGTATGTAATTTTATTTTGTAACAGCATACTAAAAAAGACAGGGTCATTTATCGAATTGCCCACAGCGGACCACTTGTACTCAGTTTTACCCCTAGAGCTGAATCGACCTCAGTTTTGCCCCTAGTCTGTGCGCAACTACTATGGAGAGGCTGGAACGATAAGTTTGGAGTCGACTCCGTTTCGCGAAGTGGGACTAAGGAGTCAGACTCCGTTTCGCGAAGTGGGTCCGGGTGGGACTGCCAAGTTCGTTGAAACCATCCGGAGCTTACAGGTGGGACCGCGCAGTTAGTTGACTACGTTGAATAGTCCACACCCGAGTTTCCCGCCACCACCGTCGTGCGCTGCCGCCCAATTTAGTTGACCCGCCGTCGTGCGCTGCCGCTCTCGCCGCCGCCACCGCCGCACCATCCCCTGCTGCGCCACGAGCACCTGCGGCACCACCACCACCACCACCACCGCCGCTGGGTTCGGCTTGGGGGGCGAAAAGGCGTGGCAGCCCACGCTGGCCAGAGCTGTCAGCGACGCGTGGAAAAACCGTGGGCCCCCGGGTCGTTCAAAGTCTGCCGGAGTAACGGCACGCGCGTCGCAGTAAATGACCCGCCAGGGCTACAAAAGGCCCCTCACCGCTCGCCGCTCTCCCCATTCTCGCCATTCATCTCCTCGCCCTCACCGCACAAACTCTCATCGCCCTCGCCGCACTTCACCAGACACCCCGAGACGATGCCTCGCCGACTCCGTGCATGGCGCAACTCGTCGTTGTACTGCCGACCCACGGCCGCGACGCGGGGCCACAATGACGGCGAGGAGAACGAGCAGCCGGCGCCGGAGGAGGCAGCGCCCGAGCAGCAGCAGCCGCAGGAGGAGGCGGCGCCCGAGCAGGAGCCGCCGCAGGAGGAGGCGGCGCCCGAGCAGGAGCCGCCGCAGGAGGCGCAGCGCTGGAGGAGGCTCAGGAGGATGCAGCCTATCTGGCCCGAGCAGCACGCCACCGTCTACTCGTTCGAAATATGGCGGAACGAGGAGGCGTTCCACACGGTCCGCTCCTGGCTCAAGGAGGCGGCGGCGGCGGCCGAGGCTGCCGCTGTTCGTGCATCCCTGGAGACCCACCAGAGGGAGCAGGCGGAGCGCCAGGTCTATCGGCAGCTCGCCGCAACCGCGGCGTCGGATGAGCAGCAGGCGGTCGTCGCGCTGTACGAGAGCGACCGGCGCAAGGCTGCCCTGCAGAGCGAGAGGCGGGACCGCCGCCATCCCTCCGAGCAGGCGCAGCTGCACCGGCTGCGGATCCGAGGCAGAGCGGAGCGGCATGCGATCGCTACGCTGGCGAACCCATCGCCCTTAGCCAAGAACGACCACGAGGCGGGGCCCTCCAGCATGCTGGCCTACGACGACAACGATGAGGACGACGAGGAAGAGGAGTAGAGGACGACGTCTAGGAGGAGGGCGACGACCAGGCCGGGTGATCGCGGCGAGCCTCGGCCAACCGTAGTTTTTTTTTAAGTTTTTTCAATGTTTTTAGTTAAATTATGCCGTCTAGCTTTCTGTAAAACTATCGTCGAATCTATGAATTTGAGCCTATTTCAACGAGTTCGTGTTTTTTAATTAATTTTACGCAATCACGATCCAGAATGTAGATTAAAAGCGAAAAGAATGTTTGAATAATGTTGTATGATGCATGTTGAACTAAGTCATTCCAAAATTTTGGGCAAATGCGCTTCAAATGAGGTCTGAAGCTAGAGTAGACACACCCGTTTGAAATTTCATGAAAAAATCGACCTTGCCAAAATTAACCAAATAAATTTGAGGAGCCACTATATCACATATAACAACATTGTGCGTTGGATTCATGTCATTTTGAATTTTTTGAACTATTTATGCTCATTTGCAACCATCGCTCTATTCTCGTGAGAAATGTGCTTCAAATGAGGTCCGAAGCTAGGGTAAGTACCCCCGTTTATAATTTCATGAAAAATTCGACCTTGCCAAAATTATCCATAGAAATTTGAGGAGCAACTATATCACATATAACAACGTTGTGCGTTGGATTCATGTCATTTTGATTTGTTTTGAATTTTTTATGGTCATTTGCAACCATCGCTCAATTCTCGTGAGAAATGTGCTTCAAATGAGGTCTGAAGCTAGGGTAAACACCCCCGTTTATAATTTCATGAAAAATTCGACCTTGCCAAAATTATCCATAGAAATTTGAGGAGCAACTATATCACACATAACAACGTTGTGCGTTGGATTCATGTCATTTTGATTTGTTTTAAATTTTTTATGCTCATTTGCAACCATCGCTCAATTCTCGTGAGAAATGTGCTTCAAATGAGGTCTGAAGCTAGGGTAAATACCCCCATTTGTGCTTCAACATTTTTTGGCATATTTTCTAAATCAACCAAATGAATTTTCTAGACATCTATTCTACATGTATAGTGTAAATCTGTAGTTTCATTATGTTTTGAATAATTCTTCTATTTTTTATTTAAATAACATGGTTTAATAGAAAAATCATATGTAAAACTGATAAAAATCATCGCTGTAGTAAATCTGAAGTTTCCTTATATTTTTTTATTTAAATAACATGGTTTATAATATTTAACAGCAAAGAAATCATATGTAGAACCATCGATCCATGTGGCCAACGTACCAACCAATCAGGGCGCAGAACGAACGTCTCGCAGATCGCTGTGGCTGCGAGCGCATCCGTCCGATGCACGATTCCTTCTAGAAGGCGTCGATCGAACAGCCCAGGTCGAATCTCTGTGTTTCCTTCTAGAAGCTTTTCGGGTGGTCAAACAGAGGGTTGACCAAGCTTGAAATGAGCATACATAATTAAAAAAAATCGAAAAAATATATTGCCGACGCACATAGTAGTGTTATGTCATATAGTAACGAGAAAAAAATATAAACCTGTCTTATAAAGAATTGAACGAAAAAGCCTTGTGTAACATGTGATATCTTGAACAGTCTAGTAGAGAGTTCAAGATAATGAGATGAGTTTCAAACCTTTGGAACTCAAATATGGTCAAAATCTCACCAAAGCTTCATTTTGGTGTGACTAAGAAAGATCCAAAGTTATTTTTTCATTTTGATGTTTTAAACTTGTTTTATTTACAATTTTCGATTAAAACCATTATTATTCAAAAGAAAATAAATAATACGAATATTCATCTAATAAATTTTCAGGCTTCGGAATTGCATTATATAGGTCTAATACAAGTCTTGGAAAAATATAAATAGGATTTATAAACATTAGAACGAAAGCCATCACTAAAATGAGATTCATCGAATACAGGTGTAGAGATTTCAAAGAATATGAGGTGGAAACATTGTGAATCTTCCGAAGAGGTGGGTTCTACCTTTTTGTTTTGTGTTCCTATGGGCTATCCTAGAACCACCAAGCAAATAGTTCCACATTGCTACCCCCTTTCGACGCCGTTACCGCGTGTTTCCGTATAAGTCCGGTATTTCCCCAGCGGATAGGGTTTCACCGGGAGGGGATATACGGAGCGTCTGGATCCCAACACAAGCTAGGGGGTTCCATACCATGATAGTATAGGTGTGTTGTGTGCTTTGGATGTCAAAGATTGCTCTCCGGGGTGTGACCCGCTTCACCGGCATCCATTTCTCTCTCGTGAGCGCTTACAGGGTGAAACTCATGTATCGGACCAAACATCCGGAATCTTCCGAGAGGTGGGTTCTACCTTTTTGTTTTTTTGTTCCTATGGTCTATCCTAGCACCACCAAGCAAATAGTTCCACATTGCTACCCCCTTTCGACGCCGTTACCGCGTGTTTCCGTATAAGTCAGGTATTTCTCCAGCGGGGCTAGGGTTTCACCGGGAGGGGGGCTACGGAGTGTCTGGATCCCAACATAAGCTAGGGGGTGCCATACCATGTTATTATATGTGTGTTGTGTGCTTTGGATGTCAAACATTGCTCTCCGGGGTGTGACCCGCTTCACCGGCATCCACTCCTCTCTCGTGAGCGCTTAGAGGGTGAAACTCCTGTATCGGACCAACATCGTGAATCTTCCGAAGAGGTGGGTTCTACCTTTTTGTTTTGTGTGCCTATGGGCTATCCTAGCACAACCAAGCAAATAGTCCACATTGCTACCCCCTTTCGACGCAGTTACCGCGTATTTCCGTATAAGTCAGGTATTTCTCCAGCGGGGCTAGGGTTTCACCGGGAGGGGGGCTACGGAGTGTCTGGATCCCAACATAAGCTAGGGGGTGCCATACCATGTTATTATATGTGTGTTGTGTGCTTTGGATGTCAAAGATTTCTCTCCGGGGTGTGACCCGCTTCACCGGCATCCACTCCTCTCTCGTGAGCGCTTAGAGGGTGAAACTCCTGTATCGGACCAACATCGTGAATCTTCCGAAGAGGTGGGTTCTACCTTTTTGTTTTGTGTGCCTATGGGCTATCCTAGCACAACCAAGCAAATAGTCCACATTGCTACCCCCTTTCGACGCAGTTACCGCGTGTTTCCGTATAAGTCAGGTATTTCTCCAGCGGGGCTAGGGTTTCACCGGGAGGGGGGCTACGGAGTGTCTGGATCCCAACATAAGCTAGGGGGTGCCTTACCATGTTAGTATAGGTGTGTTTGTGTGCTTTGGATGTCAAAGATTGCTCTCCGGGGTGTGACCCGCTTCACCGGCATCCACTTCTCTCTCGTGAGCGCTTAGAGGGTGAAACTCCTGTATCGGACCAAAATCGTGAATCTTCCGAAGAGGTGGGTTCTACCTTTTTGTTTTGTGTGCCTATGGGCTATCCTAGCACAACCAAGCAAATAGTCCACATTGCTACCCCCTTTCGACGCAGTTACCGCGTGTTTCCGTATAAGTCAGGTATTTCTCCAGCGGGGCTAGGGTTTCACCGGGAGGGGGGCTACGGAATGTCTGGATCCCAACATAAGCTAGGGGGTGCCATACCATGTTAGTATAGGTGTGTTTATGTGCTTTGGATGTCAAAGATTTCTCTCCGGGGTGTGACCCTCTTCACCGGCATCCACTTCTCTCTCGTGAGCGCTTAGGGTGAAACTCCTGTATCGGACCAAACATCGTGAATCTTTGGAAGAGGTGGGTTCTACCTTTTTGTTCTGTGTTCCTATGGGCTATCCTAGCACAACCAAGCAAATATCTCTAAAAATGTCTAGAAATGACATGGCCGAATAGTGCAGACAGCACCCGTCTACACTATTGTACATGCCTTAAAAACAGAGGGAACCTGGTCCTCTTACTTTGCCCACAATACGTTCTCTGACTTTCTCCCATGACACGTGGGTCCGGTGTGTGATGTTACTTTGCCCACAATACGTTCTCTGACTTTCTCCCATGACACGTGGGTCCGGTGTGTGATGGGCTCCATTTGTAAACAACGTGGCAGAAGAAGAAAATAGTTAACGTCGCGTCGCATTTGCAGCAGCCCTGCACGCCTTGTTTCAGAAACACGAGTCGCGTCGCATTTGCAGCGACGCAGCCCTCCATGCCTAGTTTTCAGAAGATACGCATCAATGCATATGCAGCGAGGCAGGATTTGGCGTGAGACTTTGGACTTTCTTCTCTTCACCTCTTTAATACACGCATGCAACGTCGAATCACTTGACTGCCTAATGCACACGCGCTCGTACTCCGTATCACTAGCTGTCCTAGGCCTACGCCTACGCCTGTTCTACACCGCTTTGACCATGCATCGACTCTACTACACTGCACCCAATGTTTTCACATTGTTTGCTTCATCTACCCCAATTAATTCACGTCTAATCGTGCCTTTAAATAGACTGTTTCACTCGTCCTCCATCTTCTCATCCCTCTCCATCCCTTTGCCCTTCTCTCCCTAGCTTCAAGCCCTAACATGTCTTCCTACTCTCTACCATCTAGCCCCGAGTCGGTCTCCGACGAGGACAACCGCCCAAAAGATCGGCCTTGGTACGAGGCCGATTATACGTCGGAGGAAGTCGAATCTCCCAAACAGGAGAGATCGCCATCGCCGCCCTTCGTCCACAACCCCAAGCCCTCCCTCACCGCCCACAACGGCCTCTCCCCCAAGACGATCCGCCGCCTCAAGGAACTGGAGCGGCTGGAGAAGAAGGAGTTGAAGGCCGAGGAGAAGAAGCAGGCGAAGGAGGACGTGAAGGCAATGCGGGCCAGCATCAAGCGGGTCCGTGAGCGAGAGGAGGAGAGGATGCGGGCGGAGAACCGCCGCGTCCGCGTCAACAAGGAGATGGAGTACAGGGCGGCGGAATGGAAGTAGGGCGCCGGAGGGCGGCAAGGCCTCCCGGGCGCCGGAGGGCGGCAAGGGCTCCCGCATGCAGCGCGGGAGCAGTTAGGGCTCCCGCATGCAGAGCGGGAGCAGTTAGTTTTTTTTTAATTAGATGTAATGTCCCTAGGGCCCCACTGATTATATGTAAAGTGGGGCCAGTTATCGAATTATAAGTATGTTTAATTATATATAAAGTTATGTCCTTATATTTGTCCAAATATGTACCCATTGTTTAGAAGTTTTATCCTTTCTAATTATCGCTTTTTTTAAAAAATATTTCTAATTATCGCTTTAAAATATGCACATTGTAAACAAAATTTATACATAAGAGATGTGATGCATTATGTTTTCTAAGATAATCTACAAATTTCAGTTGATCACAGTATATATTTTATATTATTAATACGAATAATTTGATGGTTTAATAAATGGATAATGTGTAGTCTGCATGTAGGGATTAATAAATATAAATGAATAATGTGTAGTCTGCATGTTGACATTGGGCCTCGTCAACAGCTGAGGCCCACATGCAGCGCCAGCCGTCAACAGTTGGGGCACCCAAGCCGCGCCAACGCTCAACAACTGGGGCCCACAGGCCGCGCCAACGGTTCTATGATGGGTCCCACAGGTCAGCATCCTAACGGGGGCAGAAAATAACGGTGGGAACAGCGAAATAAGTCCTTGCGCACTGACTAGGGGCAAAACTGAGGTCGATTCGGCGCTAGGGGTAAAACTGAGGTCGTGGTGACAACTGAGGGCACCTTGTTAATTATCCCAAAAAGATAAATGTTAGTTTGAAAAACCAGCGCCCAAAGTAGCTGGTTATAGCGTGAATCAGATGGGGTCCTTGCATGCGGTCCACTAAAATGGCTATACCGCTATCTGGGAACGTAATGTTCATGCGTTCATGCATGAATAAAAACGAAACATCATGTATGCATGAAAGGTTTTTCATGCATGTCCATTAATTTTGCATAACGAATGCATGAATAACAATCCATAATTTTGCATAATGAAGTGTTCACCAAGCATCAATTCGAAGAACATTATTTGGGATACTTCTTTTTAAGGAATACTTAGATACTGATGCCTATAATACAAAAGTGAGAAATTAGAAGATAACTGATAGGTTACTCTAAAACCGTCGAGGAGCATGTTTATGCTACACATCGAGTGGTATGGTCTATGGTAGATGTCGGTGACGGACGATACGATTTGGTACATAAGCGCGCTGAGCCATGTTGTGGAGAAGATAGCTCGCAGCCGTGCCTGCTGGTGAAGGGATCTCGAAGTCAAAGAGCATGAGTAGCATGCTGGCACTTCTGGCCTTTGGGACATTGAACAAGAAGCTTGGCGCAAACATAGACAGTAGGCCCAAGCTGTGTATGCTTCAGGCAATTTAAACAAGTTTTATTAGAATCTACTGTGTTGTTTCTGTGACGAAAGGGAAACAATTAAACATCTTTTTATAGAATGTCCGCTTGCTAAATTAATTTGGCGTGTTGTGTACATGAATTTTCACATAGCTCCTCCAACTAGTATCTTGAATAAGTTTGGGAACAGCTTCCATGGAGTACCCAAAAAAGAAAAGCCTCAAATCAGGGCTGGAATTTGCGCTTTACTTTGGGCTATATGGCATGTATGTAATGGAATTGTTTTTAATAAATCGAAAGTGTAGAAGGGTGAGATTGGCGGAATATGATGGATGTATTATTGAGCCTCATGGGCGAGTATATATTGGGGTACAAACTTGGAGAGCAAGAAGCTTCGTAGAGATAGAGTAGGAGATGGATTACAAATCCTATACTACAAAATACATGTACCGGAATATATCTCTAAGATCCCCCCGCAGTCGTAGCAGTAGCGTTGCGAACAACAGGAGCGTCGCGGACGGTCAGACTGGAGAGAAACCAAAGTAGAATCCAGTGGGCTGACATCGTGGACGGTGTCACGGCGCTGGAGCTTGGACCGTAGAGGAAGCTGATGAGTGCTCAAGGCGAGATGATAGCCCTTTGTGCCGAGGTCGAGGTAGCCGAGAGCGTAGGGTGGTGTAGCCGTGGTCGAGGTAGCCGTGCGAGGGTTGCCGAGGTCAATGTCGAGTGGGGGTAGCCGGTGTCGAGGTAGTCGCCGTGTAGCCGCGGGGCGCAAGGAGGCGCCAAGTTAGACATAGGCGCAGTGGTGTTGAAGTAGTGGTGCGCCGGGAAGAAGACGGTATGGACGAGGCGTCGCGCCGGGTTTGCCAAGCCCATGGACGCGTCGTGGACGAAGGCACGCGCTAGTGTTGCCAGCACCGGGCATGCGTAGAAGGGCGAAGTCGATGTGGACGAGGCGTCGCACCAGGCTTGCCAGGCCCGGGGACACGTCGTGGACGAAGGCTCGACGACGGTTGCAGCGCGAATCGGCGTGGGGGTAGAAGGTGCCGATGTCAACCACGGTTGTCGGAGCAGAAGAAGTGGTCGAGGAAGATGACGGCGATGCGTAGAAGGACGAAGTCGATGTTGACAAGGCGTCGCACCAGGCTTGCCGGGCCCGGGGACACGTCATGGACGAAGGCTCGACGATGGTTGCAGCGCCAGTCGGCATGGGGAAGAAGGTGCCGATGTCAACCACGGTTGTCGGAGCAGAGGAAGAGGTGGACGGCGATGTAGTCGGCGGAGAAAGGCAGCCCGTGGGGCGGCCATGTCGGTTGCCGTTAGGAGCGACACGGCGGCGGTAGCCCGCGAAGGGCCACGGCGGTCACGTGTTGAAGCGTGGAGGCGATGCTCGTAGTAGGCGAGGAAGAACCCAACAACTCGAAAAATACCACGCGCGGACGGTGGCGTTCCCGCGCCTAGGAGACGGCGCGGCGCATACCACGAAGAGGTCAACGCGCGGGGACGGCGGAGTGGACCGCACGTCGTGGCGCTACGGCTCGAAGAGCGACGCAGCGGCGACGTGCATGTCAGGGCGACGGCAGGAAGACCTCGGGGCGGCGACCTGGACCGCGTGTGCTGCGGCGCTATAGCCCGAAGGGGTGACGCAGCGGCAGTACGCCGTCAGGGCAACCGCGGGAACGGCCTCGTGGCGGCGGGCACCGCGTGCTGTGGCACTACGGCCCGAAGGGACGACGCAGCGGCAGCGCATCGCTGGAACAGCTCGGGGCGACGGCGGGGACGGTGTGATGCAGCGCTACGGCCCGGAGGAGCGACGCAGCGGCGACGCGGGGGGTGATGCAGCCGCGGTGAGAACCACGGGGCGGTGGCGCTACGGCCCGATGGGGCGACGCAGCGGCAGCCCGTTTGCTCGATCGGTGATAGACGCACACTCAGGGACGGTCTTCACGGGAACCTGCGGAGGCGCACGCAGACGACTGTACGGGTCGGCCGCGCAGCCTGAATGGAACGGATCGCGGGCGGGCGGGTGATCAATCCGCTTGCTCGCGAGGTGGAAGATGCGCCGCTCAGCACGATGATGATGACGTAAGGATGGGTGGTGGAGGCCGAGCGGCGAACGCAACGCCGTGCCTGAGCGGCCAAGGCAGCTCCGTGCGTGAGGCAGCCACGGTGAAGGTGGGGTAGTGGAGGAGTCCCGATCGGAGCAGGGGCGATGACGACCGACACAGAGCGACGGGCGGGTAGACGCGCGGAAGGCGGCCATTAAGGCCGCCGCATCGCACGAAGCCGCCGAGGCGGTGAAGAGGCCACGTGGCAATTGAAGGGGAACGTAGCATAGAAAACAAAAATTTTCCTACGCGAGAGACACCCGAAAGGCCAAGATCTAATCTAGGAGACGAAGTGTAACGGGCAACAAGAGGGTTAAGGAGAACACATACCCTCGAAGACTCAAAGTGGTACGAGATCAAATCTCGTTGTTGGCGTAGTCGTACTCACACCGATCCCGATAGCGAGAAGATGGCACCGCAATCCGGCGGTGCATCCGTGATCGGTCACACGTACGGTTGATGACGACCTCCGTTCCCTCGTTCCAGCGGGGCGCGGAAGTAGAGGATCCCTCGGAACTCCAGCAGCACGACGACGTGGTGGTGGTGAAGAATCTCACGGTCAGGGCTTCGCCAAGCCGGAGACCATGAAATGGAGCAGCGGGTGGAGGGAAAGGGAAGTGGCCAAGTGTGTAAAGGAGGGAGAGCTCTCACCCTCCTTTTATAGGAGAGGGGGGAGGCAGCCCAAGGGGGGTGCGGCCAGCCCATGGGGTTGCCCCCACCTCTTCCCTCATCATGTGAGTGGACACTCCACTCACACCCACTCATTTCCCCATAATTTCCCACTTGGAAAATCCAAAGGTTTTCTTTTAATAAATAAATAAAACCTTTTTATTTCTTTATTTCAGCATTTGTTAATTCTATTAACAAACTTTTGCATATAGCACCTCGAATCATTTGTTAATTCTATTAACAACCATTCGACGAAAAACCCCTTGAACTATTTCAATTTTCCCCGAAACAATTTCGGTGCTGTCCAAAATATTCTTCGATATTCCGTATCCTCTCAAACGCGTCATCGAACCTTAAGTGTGTCACCCTACGGTTCGCGAATAAGATAGACATGATCGAGACTCCTCTCCGATCAATAATCAACAGCGGGATCTGGAGATCCGTGATGACTCCTATATATTCAACGATGACTCTCGTGATCGTGTGAACCAACAACGCCGTGAACTATTCCCTTTGTCTCGCGATATTTTACTTGTCCGAGATTCGATCATTGGTATCAACCATACCTTGTTCAATCTCGTTACCGACAAGTACTCTTTTCTCGTTCCCGTGATATAACATCCTTTGTGATCATATCACGTGCTTGCAAGCGGTTTCGATGTGATATCACCGAGAGGGCCCAGAGTATATCTCTCCGTCATTTGGATGGACAAATCCCACTCTTGATCCATGATCCTCAACTAATACTTTCCGAATACTCAATGACACCTTTATAGTCACCCTGTTACGTGTGACGTTTGATGCCATCAAAGCACTCTTCCGGTATCAGTGATTGACATGATCTCATGGTATAAGGAATAAGTTACTTCGTGTGTTTGATATAACAATGTAAACTAAATGACTTGATCGCATTGCTATATTCTCTTTGGGTATATGTTCATCACATCATTCTTCTAATGACATGACCCCGTTATTAATAACATCCAATGTTCATGATCAGGAAACCTTGATCATCTATTAATCAACGAGCTAGTTAAAAGAGAGGCTTTACTAGGAACCATTGTTTGTTTATTAAGCACACATGTATCAACGTTTCCGGTTAATACAATTCTAGCATGAGAAATAAACATTCATCATAAACAAGGAATAAGATAATAACCATTTTATTATTGCCTCTCGGGCATATTCCCTTCAGTCTCCCACTTGCACTAGAGTCAATAATCTAGTCTGTAAGCACTTAACACATATGGTGTACCAGTGTTATTACCATGCTTCGCATGTGGTAAACATTATCAAAAAGATCTGAACTGTTCAGGTCCTATTGTATTTGCATGTTCTTTGCGTCTACACGCATCACTCATTCTCTAATGAGATGGCTTTGTATATATATGGTCAATTGGTGAAAACTTAATTCCTCAGCTTAAACTGATGTCACTAACATTGTGAAAATGTAGCTTCATAGTGTTAGCATTCTTGGAAACTCACCAAGTTCCGGTGATACCTTAATTCCTCAGCTTAAACTGATGTTACTAACATTGTGAAAATGTAGCTTCATAGTTTCAGCATTCTTGGAAATTCACCAAGTTCAATAAAGAACTCCTTGACACAAAATACGCTTATTATCAGTTGTCAACACAACGATATACTTTAGCCTTTGTTGTAGTATCTGTCACAATATTTTAATTCTGAAACTCTTTCAAATCCAGCATGGAACTTTCTTCCATCCTATTGTGCTACCGTTCATCACATATTTTAATTGAGATAAAATTACTTTAATAAATGACAAGACTATTAGTGTAACATATTACAACTAATATTTTGTCATTACTATATAGGAAAACATATCCTTAGCATTTCTAAAATGACACAAGGATCTCTCCCACTGTTGTCTAATCATCATATGAATTATCCTACTATAACATTTTATAGCATAGGACTCATCTGGTTGTGTACATAGCATGGAAACATGACTTAGAAATCTCAATTTCAATGATGCTCATCATGTGTCAAAACACATGAATCTTGCTCAATTATTTTCCATGTGACAAGAACTCCTTCTTATCAATTTTATATTGACTTACTTCAATATTTCATCTATGTAATTTGGCTTCAATCATATCAGGCGCTTCAATCCATCTTTTATAGATATCGATGCCCAATATCTTCTAAGCCTTTCATCAATATGAAAATATTAACCGTGTTAATTTAAAATACATATTTTCCAATCAACCATATGTCATCTACATAAAGTATTGGAAATATGTCATAGCGCTCCCACTTAATTTCTTGTAACTCTACAAGCATCTTTATCATTCATGATGGAATCAAACTCTTTTGATAACTTCATTAAGGTAAAGATTTCAACTTCGTTATGCTCACTTCAACCATTGAAGTGCGCATGCCTTTCTAGCAACCTTTTGAATTTTACAAAACTCTTAGACTGTGTCAAGTACACATCCTTGAACAAACTTCCTCGAGAGGAGAATTGGTTTTGTTATTCAACATCGATATCATAATATGTAACTTTGCTAGAACTATCTGCAAAGACTAAGCATCACTACGGAAGATCAAAATCTTGTACTAGTGAACTCTTTGAACTTCGTCGAAAACAACTTTTTCGATAAGTACAACTTCCAAAGGATGTAAAATCCATGTCTTTGTCGCTATATAGACCCTTTTGCTATCGTTAGGCATCATGCCTATCGAAAGGACTACCAAGTCACATACTTGATATTCATACAAGGATACTATGGCGGATATAATGACTCATAGTCAATTTTACGAAGCCAGGGCCCATCATTTGCTTCCTTTATAAGGTCCAGGTCCTTTGTTGTCAAAACAACACTTTACACTTAAACCACAAGTTGTTCTAAGTACAAAGTTTTTGGACTTTTCTGGTACAGTTCGCAAACTCATTTGAAGTATCTACAACGTTTGTAGTGTCTTCTACTTAGTCAAAATAGTAAACCCCGGAACAACTTCCAGTGATGCGCTACTCTTGACATGATAACGAAGATTCTCTAATCTCGTTGAGTTTATACTGTGCTCCCACTCACTTGTTTCGCAAGAACTACTTTCTCGAGAAATCAACCCTTTCTGACAAACAACATTTGTCTTTTGGTTCGGTGATAGGAGAAATACCCAATGTTTTATTTGGGATAACCTTATAAACATATATTTATCCTATTTTGGTTGTAAACATTTTACACATGCTATGCATACCAAAACTTAAGAAAAATGACAATTCAGGTCATTACCCAAACCATATCTTATATGTTGTCAATTTCAACGGATCATGATGGTGCTCTTTTCAGTGTAAAAGCGGTTGTCTTTAATGTATAAACTACAAACATATAATGGCAATTTTATTAATCTTACCATGCCAAACAAGGTTTGATTTTGTCTTTTGAATACTCCAATCTAATGTGGGGTATTCGAGAAGTATAAGTTGTAGAACAATTTTGCAACTTCTCAGATGTTTTGCTAAACTTGTAACTCAAACTTTATCCTTTATGATCCAATCATAAAAACTTGATTATCTTGTTACATTGATTTTAACTTCATATTAACAACCTTTTGAACCAATTCAAAATGTCAAACTCTGTTCCCTTTAAATAGATATACTCACATATCTACTTAAATCATCGACAGAATTTTATGAAGGAAAAATTAATCCACCATACATGACTACACATAATGGACTATATACATCAATATGTATAATCTCCACTAAATTAGTCGTCCATTCTAATTTGGCCTAAGAACGGAATTCTAGTCATCTTTTGGAAGAGGTCTCACAAGCGTCAATAAAATGACTCCGGAAGTCCATCAATATGGAGTTCCTTTATGTTTTCCTTTCCGATATGAACTAAAATGGTGGTGTCACAATTTAAGTGAAACTCTTCAACGTCTTGCAACGTTTAGCATTTAGTCTTATAGATGTTTCCTTTACCAACATGATTTATATTAACATATCCATCAATTATGGAATATGATCATAGTTTGAACAATCTCATTTGTTCTCACAAAAGACTAGAACAAAATAACAAATTATTAAGTTCTTCAAATAAATCTTGACTGGTTGGTTCGATACGACAATGAACACAATAACACTTTATTTATGTTCTTGTCATAATCGATTCCACGTCTATTACTAGTTCCTTTTAGGCCCTTGTATTTCTTTCATTGCGTTGCTCTGTATGACAACTCATACCAACCAATGTGGTATCAAAATACCAAAAATACTTTGTTAACTAGTAATACATCTATATCTTGTATATCAAGTATATACTCCTGAGCTGGACTTTTCCAGTTATCTTCTTTTCTGCCATATATCTATTTGTAATTCTATTTTCAATATTCCCTTTCCTTTATAGAAGAATCATTCAACATCAAACAATGCTAGTCTTACTAGCTCATTTTCTTTGGCGTGTTAGTCATATACTATCACCCATTGAGTCATACTTTGAGTTTGATTGTTCTACTAATATCACCATATTAATAGCATTCTTCTAGATTCCACTCTTAGCATTTTCCAAGTAAGGTAAACTACTTTACCCATACTTCTAATCCATCCCATCATAACAATTTTATGATTAAGCTACTATAGCTCGAAGGAAGGAATTTAGAGGATAATTTTTAGCATCCAATTTCTTGGAATATTCAAACGCCTAGCGTCTTCAATCATTGCATATATTCAGATAATATAAGCAAACATTGTCACGCTAAATTATACTCAGTCATGTTGCCACAAATAAGTTTCTAGATATCAATATATCTTTCACTTGATTGTTTCTGAAAACAACTCTTTTCAGTCCCTAAATCACCTTGATCAACAAAACATTCTTTTGAAGATAAAGTAATACGGAAGCAACCATGACTCTGGATTCTAAGTAGGAATTATTTGCTCTCTAGATTAATCAATCATTAACCACATGGAGCTAGGTAGGAAATACCAAAAATCTACAATAGGACTCAATTTTAAATTTCACTAATACGATACCAATCTTAAATGGTATTTACCAGATCATAACAGTTATATCTCAATTAACAATCTAAGTGTAAGGTAGTTATGAGGATGCCAATGACTACTACAAGTTGTGCAAATTCACTTTGATTTGTTGTTCATGATAAATAAGTTCAAGTTAATTCAAATTAAGCCATGAACTCCCACTCAAAAACAACATCCCTCTTAGTCGTCTTTAGTGATTACACGAACCAAATTCACTACACCAAAACCGATCATCACGTGAGATGATGTAGTTTCAAAGGCGAACATCGACATGTTCATCATATCATCCATATGACTCATGCTTTACCTTTCGGTTACGTGTTCCGAGGCCATGTCTGTACATGCTAGGCTCGCCAAGTAGAACCGTAGTATTGCGTGTGTTTCAAGGCCATGTCTGTACATGCTAGGCTTGAAAACACCCGTTGTATGCGAACGTTGAGTCTATCACACCCGATCATCACGTGGTGTCTCGAAACGACGAACTTTCTTAACGGTGCATACTTAAGGAAGAACACATTATTATCTTGATATTAAGTGAGAGGGATCATCTTATAATGCTACCATCATTATCTAAGCAAAACAAGATGCATAAAAGGATTAACATCACAAACATCACATGAAAGGATAACGTGATATGATTTGGTCCTTCTTGCACTTGATCTCCATCATGTGCATTATGGTATGATCTCAATCATTCCACCGGCGTGGTACCAAGTACCACGGTACCCCAAACTTGTTTGTCCATCAATAAGAAGACAACCATATGGATACCTTACAGTATATCAATAATTTACAAAATAGATCATCTCATAATCAAATTTGTAATATTGACCATATCACATCACATGCCCAGCAAAAACTAGTTAGACGCCTCTAAATTATTTTTGCATATTTTACGTGGCTTAGGGCTTTCGAGGATAGAACCGTTCATACCTACGAACATCAACCACAACGTTGATAAACACATTTTTAACAACCCTTCATAGATTAGATCTTAACTATAGTAGGAGAAACAGACACCCGCAAGCCACTTATGCAATACAAGTTGCATGTCAGTTGTGGAACAAGTCTCATGTACGTGGACATGTAAGGTTAGTCCGGGCCGCTTCATCCCACTATGCCACTAAGATCATAAAATAATCAAGGAGGTAATAACATGATCATCAACGCCCACATACACCTATGTGTTCTACCCGTACAAAACATCTACGCATAGATCCGGCTCTGATACCACTGAAGGGGAACGTAGCATAGAAAACAAAAATTTTCCTACGCGAGAGACACCCGAAAGGCCAAGATCTAATCTAGGAGACGAAGTGTAACGGGCAACAAGAGGGTTAAGGAGAACACATACCCTCGAAGACTCAAAGTGGTACGAGATCAAATCTCGTTGTTGGCGTAGTCGTACTCACACCGATCCCGATAGCGAGAAGATGGCACCGCAATCCGGCGGTGCATCCGTGATCGGTCACACGTACGGTTGATGACGACCTCCGTTCCCTCGTTCCAGCGGGGCGCGGAAGTAGAGGATCCCTCGGAACTCCAGCAGCACGACGACGTGGTGGTGGTGAAGAATCTCACGGTCAGGGCTTCGCCAAGCCGGAGACCATGAAATGGAGCAGCGGGTGGAGGGAAAGGGAAGTGGCCAAGTGTGTAAAGGAGGGAGAGCTCTCACCCTCCTTTTATAGGAGAGGGGGGAGGCAGCCCAAGGGGGGTGCGGCCAGCCCATGGGGTTGCCCCCACCTCTTCCCTCATCATGTGAGTGGACACTCCACTCACACCCACTCATTTCCCCATAATTTCCCACTTGGAAAATCCAAAGGTTTTCTTTTAATAAATAAATAAAACCTTTTTATTTCTTTATTTCAGCATTTGTTAATTCTATTAACAAACTTTTGCATATAGCACCTCGAATCATTTGTTAATTCTATTAACAACCATTCGACGAAAAACCCCTTGAACTATTTCAATTTTCCCCGAAACAATTTCGGTGCTGTCCAAAATATTCTTCGATATTCCGTATCCTCTCAAACGCGTCATCGAACCTTAAGTGTGTCACCCTACGGTTCGCGAATAAGATAGACATGATCGAGACTCCTCTCCGATCAATAATCAACAGCGGGATCTGGAGATCCGTGATGACTCCTATATATTCAACGATGACTCTCGTGATCGTGTGAACCAACAACGCCGTGAACTATTCCCTTTGTCTCGCGATATTTTACTTGTCCGAGATTCGATCATTGGTATCAACCATACCTTGTTCAATCTCGTTACCGACAAGTACTCTTTTCTCGTTCCCGTGATATAACATCCTTTGTGATCATATCACGTGCTTGCAAGCGGTTTCGATGTGATATCACCGAGAGGGCCCAGAGTATATCTCTCCGTCATTTGGATGGACAAATCCCACTCTTGATCCATGATCCTCAACTAATACTTTCCGAATACTCAATGACACCTTTATAGTCACCCTGTTACGTGTGACGTTTGATGCCATCAAAGCACTCTTCCGGTATCAGTGATTGACATGATCTCATGGTATAAGGAATAAGTTACTTCGTGTGTTTGATATAACAATGTAAACTAAATGACTTGATCGCATTGCTATATTCTCTTTGGGTATATGTTCATCACATCATTCTTCTAATGACATGACCCCGTTATTAATAACATCCAATGTTCATGATCAGGAAACCTTGATCATCTATTAATCAACGAGCTAGTTAAAAGAGAGGCTTTACTAGGAACCATTGTTTGTTTATTAAGCACACATGTATCAACGTTTCCGGTTAATACAATTCTAGCATGAGAAATAAACATTCATCATAAACAAGGAATAAGATAATAACCATTTTATTATTGCCTCTCGGGCATATTCCCTTCAGCAATGACCGTTACGGCCGCCGCGTGGCGTGTGACTCCGCCGTGTCGGTGAAGAGGCCGGTAGTCGCGCCGGTGTCGGTGTAGAATCGCGTGAGGATCGACGGTGCACTAGTGGAAACAGGGTCATTTGTCCCGGGTCGTAAGGGCCAGTTGTCCCGGTTGTGCAACCGGGATGGGCTAGCCGGGACCCCCATTGGTCCCGGTTGTGCCAGGACCCGGGATGGTAAGGTTAGGCCACGTGGCGAACCTGGGCCAGGCACGGCCAGGGAGTTCGTCCCGGTTCGTTTTAGGAACCGGGATGGATACCTTGTTTACAAAAAAAAATATTCCGCCCACTTTTTCCTGCCGCGGCAGGTTTTTTTTTCGTTTCGTTTTTTTTTTTGGCTCCTGTCTCGCAATCCCCAACCGGCCTCCCCTTCCCCAACCGTGTCCAGGCCCACGTCTTTAATTAAGCCCACTGGCCACATTTTTGGTCAAAAGGGCCCACTGGCCCGCGTCTTTTATTATATTCGGTCAACGATTCGGAGGGGTCGAAAGGGACGGTCAAAGGGCCCACTGCCGCCTCGTCTTCCCGCCCCCCTCCACTTCCCCACGCGCGCATGGCCAGCTGCAACCGCCGCCCACGCCTCGGCTCCCCCCCCCCGCATTCATGGCCGCCTGCAACCGCCTCCACGTTCCGGCCGCCGGTTGGCATGCCAGCCTCCCCCGGGTCCTTTATAAAGGCCCCCCGCCGCCCGTATAGCCCATCCATCCCGGCCGCGCCCCAGCCAAAGCAACCCTAGCCACGATGTCCCGCTGGTTCTCGAGCGGCAGCCGCACGTCCCCGCTTCGGCCCGGGAGGCATCCGCATCTGCGAGCAGCCGACCGTCCCCGCTCCGCCTCCGGCGTGTCGCGCGCGGCCCCGCGGCGCGCCCAAGGGCAAGCGCTTCCGCCGGTACGTCCGGAAGGAGGAGGCCGAGTGGCACTGGGAACGCCGCACGCCGGTGTTCTGGCCGGACGTCCACCTTCCGGACGGCTGGCACCTGAACCCGCAGCGCATTCCTGTGCCGCCGGCCCCGTCCAGCAGAGAGGCCCTGGGCGAGGAGATCGACCGCCGGCGCCGTCTCCTGCCGGCCCGCCTCCTCAGGGACCGCGCGGAGCTCCCCCTACTGGGCCACCTGGCTCCAGCAGGAGCACGAGCAGCGCCGCCGCTCCTACATCCCCACAGCCGAGGAGGTGAGCACCGAGGACTACCCCGAGCCACCGCCGGGGAGGGAGCCGGAGCTTTGGCTCCTAGTGGACGACGGTGACGCCCACGTCGATGAGGAAGACGACCCCGAGCTCCGGGACCACATGGAGGAGGCCTTAGAGGACGAGGTCAAGCGGTGGGAGGCGGTCCTGGCCGCCGCTGCCGCTGACGCCAACGCCATGCCGCCGCCCCCGCCCCCTTCGGCGCCTGCCCCTTGGTGGCAGGTAATGAACGCTGAGCTGGATGCTTCCGAGGACCAGCCGCCGCCGCAGCCGCTGCCCCTGGCCTGGAGTACGGCATGTCCTGGTCCTGGACCGGCGGCGTTTGGTCGCCGGAGGATCTGCCGCCGCCGCCACCGCAGCCGGAGGAGCTGCCCCCGCCGCCGCCGCACGTGCCCCCGATGCCTCCGCAGCCACCGGCGGGCCCGCCCTGTGGCACCCACCCCCCTACCACTGCATCTCCTCCAACGAGGAGGAGTAGGCCGGCGCCGGTGCGTCCCCCCCCTAGGCTAAGCTACCCCCCCAAGAAACGGCCGGCCGCTTGTGGCCGCGCCGCCGCCGCCCCCTATAATGTAAGCACGGCCGGCCGCCTATGGCCGCGCCGCCCCCCTATATGAAAGCAAGGCCCCTGGGCCTTTTTTTAATATATGTTTGTGTCCCTAGTCTAACGTGTCCCTAGCCCAACCCCGCCGGCGGTCCGCCGGCGGGATCTTTCTACTCGTTCCCGCCGCCGGCAGGGCTTCGCCAAGCCATGTCCGCTGTCCTGGGTGTTCGCTCGGCCTGGAGAGAGGGCCGAGATATTTATACACCTGGGCCTCTAGTCCCGGCCCGTGCCACCAACCGGGACTAGGGCCCCTTTGGTCCCGGTTGGTACCACGGGCCGGGACCAAAAACTAATTTTGAATTTCGGTGGCACCCTACGCGCCCAAAATTTTTTAGCGCCAAAATTTGAAAATGGTTAAGTTTGCACATTAACAACTTCTATATACTTTCGAATTTGACTAAAATTCCAACATGAAAAATGCTAGAATTTGCATAACTAATTTAAATCCATTTTTCGTTTAACTAAATAATTATTATAACTATTGAAACTATTAATTATTTTACCATTTGTATATAATTTGAATACAAAAATGTTACAATTTTTGTTTTCTCTCGTGATCTTCCGAGTTAGTCCAGAGCATACAAGGCATCCCGGGTCATTTATATAAAGTTCGACAAAGCGAGTTGTACCTTATTGACACGGTGAATTTGAGATCTTCGTCTACAACAGAAAAACCATAGTTTTCCTTCGAAGGTTTACTCTGCGCATCCACACGTATTTTCCCTTTATCCCGACCCCCGCTTGAAAACATAGTAACTTCCATGTACGCGGCAAGCCGCAGCGGGAGCAGCAGACTTAAAGCAGAGACGGGCGGTCGGGCGGGGGAGACCGCGCCGTTGCTGTCGCGCTTTCCTCTCCTCTGCTCGTCCGCCTTCGCCGTCGCGCTCCCCTCCGCCTTCAACATTTGGGATCTTTCTTGTTCAGTTAAACGTTTCTCCTCCAAAAATTTATCATATCTGTTAAAGAAGTATCGAAGCTCTATTTCTGTTTTAAGGATATCTGTCAGGATGGTATCCCTGCTATCACTTTGAAGTGTGCCTGCAATATCTGCGCAGAATATATGACACCCATAAGGCAAAGCCCATCTTTCTCTATCCTCATACAATCTACTTAGCCACTCGTTATCCTTCAGATTGTACTTCGCCAAGACATACTAAAATCATGGTGGTTAACTCCAATGAATAACAATAGAGGCCTGCCATAATCACTTGTTCTATACCGTGTGTCAACACATACTACATCTCCAAAGTAGTTATAATCCTGCAATATCTGTCAGAATGGTATCCGTACTATCAATTCGAAGTGTTCCTGCAATATCTGCCTACAGTTATCTCATACTCGGATATGGATCATAGTTGTCAGTTTTTTACCGGTCAATACAAAATACTGATCAAACAGAACTATATGATCATGTATTCCACGCTTATTATTACACATCACCAACAGACGGAGGAGAGAGAAACAGAAAAGTGGGTGGGTGTGCCGCTGGTTGGAATAATAATGAAGTCAGGCTGGTCATAGTTGTCAAGCACTCAATGCTTGCCAACTTTTGACCGATCAATACAAATTATTGGTCAAACTTGCACCTACTCCATTCATAATCACAGAATATGTATAAATATTATTTTGGCTAACAAAATCTCGTTCATACTACGTTATAAGAACTATGATCATGTATTCCACGTTTATTATTACACATCACCAACAACATCCCTGTCTAGTCTTCTGAATTTTCTTCGTGTCCTTTGCTTATGATCGCTTCGGCCGTAACCATGGAGCATCTTCATTATTTAACGGGATGGTTGGGTCAGCTTTCACTGTGAAGGGTGGAATTTCAACAAACTTATTATAATCTTCTGACATGTCTGTCGTGTCCTCGATTCCCACGATGTTTCTTTTTCCCTGAGAGAACTATGTGACGCTTCGGCTCATCGTATGATGAATTTCTTTCCTTATTTTTTCTTTTCTTCGATCTGGAAGACATGTCCTTCATATAGAAGACCTGAGCCACATCATTGGATAGGACGAATGGTTCGTCATTGTAACCAATATTGTTCAGATCCACTGTTGTCATTCCATAAAGCGGGTCTACCTTTACCCCTTCTCCATTCAGGTTGACCCATTTGCACTTGAACAAAGGGACCTTAAAAGAAGGTCCATAGTCAAGTTCCCATATCTCCTCTATGTAACCATAGTATGTGTCATTTTTTCCATTCTCGTTTGTTGTATCAAAGCGGACACCACTGTTTTGGTTGGTGCTCTTCTTATCTTGGGAGCTCGTGTAAAATGTATTCCTATTTATCTCGTAACCTTGAAAACTCCCAATAGTCGAAGATGGTGACCCTGCTAACATGTACAGCTGATCTTCAACAGTGGTGTCATTTATAAGATGTGTTTGCAACCAACTTCCGAAAGTCTCCATGTGTTCGCGTTTAATCCATGAGTCATCCTTCCCCGGGTTTGCAGACCGTACAATATTCTTGTGTTCCTCGAGATACGTAGCCATGAACATAGAATTTTGTAGAACTGTGTAGTGTGCTTTGGTCAAAGAATGCCCGTCCCTAGGTATCATTGTTTTCTTTCTCAGCGTTCCTTTTCCCCTCAGTCTCCCCTCATGCCGCGATTCAGGAACACCAATTTTCTTAAGGTCAGGAATAAAGTCAACACAGAACCCAATGACCTCCTCTGTTCGATAGCCCTTCGAGATGCTTCCTTCTGGCCTAGCACGGTTATGAACATATTTCTTCAAGACTCCCATGAACCTCTCAAAGGGGAACATATTGTGTAGAAATACCGGACCAAGAATATGAATCTCTTCACATAGGTGAACCAGGAGATGAGTCATAATGCTGAAGAAGGATGGTGGGAACACCAACTCAAAACTAACAAGACACTGGACCACATCCCTCTGTAATCTTGTCAGACTTTCTGGATCGATTACCTTCTGAGATATTGCGTTCATGAATGCACATAGCTTCACAATGGGTACTCGAACATTTTCCGGTAGAAGCCCCCTCAATGCAATCGGAAGCAACTGCGTCATAATCACGTGGCAGTCATGAGACTTCAGGTTTTGGAATTTTTTCTCTGCCATGTTCATTATCCCCTTTATATTCGACGAGAAGCCAGACGGAACCTTGATACTGTAAAGGATTTCAAAGAATATTTGCTTCTCTGCTTTAGTAAGAGCGTAGCTGCTTAAGTAATGGCGCCTATATGTGTGCTTGTTGCTTGGGTCTTTCATACGTTGCTGGTCCTCCCGTGCTTTTGGCGTATCTTTGGACTTCCCATACACGCCCAGGAAGCATAGCAGATTGACACAAAGATTCTTTGTCACGTGCATCACGTCGATCGAAGACCGGACCTCTAAAACTTTCCAATAGGGTAGCTCCCAAAATATAGATTTCTTCTTCCACATGGGTGCGCGTTTATCAGGGCCGTACGGAACTGGTTGGCTGCCAGCAGCCTTACCAAAGATTACTTCTAGGTCCTTGACCATATCGAATATATCATTACCACTACGCAGCTCAGGCTTTTTCCGGTTATCTGCCTCACCTCTGAAATGCTTCCCTCTTTTCTTTCTTACGGGATGCTTGATCGGAAGAAATCTACGATGCCCCAGGTATACAACCTTTTTACATTTATCCAAAAAAACACTGTCAGTATTATCTAAACAGTGCGTGCATGCATTGTATCCCTTGTTTGTATGTCCGGAAATGTTACTAAGAGCAGGCCAATCATTGATTGTTACGAAAAGCAACGCCCGTAGG
The DNA here is from genome assembly GCA_028641055.1 of Alopecurus myosuroides. Lineage (NCBI taxonomy): Eukaryota > Viridiplantae > Streptophyta > Magnoliopsida > Poales > Poaceae > Alopecurus > Alopecurus myosuroides. The sequence continues at coordinate 347,656,342 of CM054061.1, forward strand.
TCAAATGGCCTTTGTTCGTTCTCATCCCACACACGTACACCTGGTTTGCCCCACAATAGTAAGAGTTCTTCCACTAATGGCGTTAGATACACATCAATGTCGTTGCCAGGCTGCCTCGTGCCTTGGATGAGAACTGGCATCATAATGAACTTGCGCTTCATGCACAACCAAGGAGGAAGGTTGTATATACATAGAGTTACAGGCCAAGTGCTATGACTGGAGCTCTGCTTCCCAAAAGGATTAAAGCCATCTATACTTAGACCAAACCATAAGTTTCTCGCCTCTCCTGCAAAGTCTGGGAAGTCTCTCTCGATCTTTCTCCACTGCGATCCATCGGCGGGGTGCCTTAACTTTCCGTCTTTCTTATGGTCTTCTTTGTGCCATCGCAACAACCTAGCATGCTCTTTGTTTCTAAACAGACGTTTCAGTCGTGGTATTATAGGAGCATACCACATCACCTTAGCAGGAACCCTCTTACGCGGGGGCTCGCCGTCAACATCACTAGGGTCATCTGCTCTGATCTTATACCGAAGTGCAGTGCATATCGGACATTCATCCAAATTCTCGTACTTCTCACCGCGGAATAGGATGCAGTCATTAATGCATGCATGTATCTTCTGCACATCTAATCCTAGAGGACAGAGAGCTTTCTTTGCTTCGTACGTACTCTCTGGCAATTCGTTATCCTTTGGAAGTTTTGGCTTCATTAGTTGAAGTAAACTCTCAAATGCCTTGTCAGTCACACCGTTCTGTGCCTTCCATTTCAGCAACTCCAGTGTGGTACCGAGCTTTGTGCTACCATCTTCGCAATTTGGGTACAACAATTTTTTGTGATCCTGTAACATGTTGTCCAGCTTCAACCTCTCCAATTTGTTTTCACAGTCTTCCCTTGCATCAGCAATAACTCGGCCAAGATCATCATCGGGATCTTCTGATGCCTGTTCTTGATCACCTCCTTCTTCTCCATTCTCTTCCATTGCAGTATCGTCGTATTCAGGGAACAAAGGATCTTCTTCTTCTTCTTCATCGTCTTCCATCACAACCCCTCTTTCTCCATGCTTCGTCCAGCAATTATAGCTGGGCATGAAACCTCTCCGAAGTAGATGGTCGTGAATGATTCTTTCGGAAGAGTGCTCTCTGACGTTCCGACAATCAACACATGGGCAACACATGAAGCCATTATCTTTGTTTGCCTGAGCTACAGTAAGAAATGCATTCAGGCCTGCCATATACTCGGAAGTGCGTCGGTCACCATACATCCATCGCTGCCGTGCATCCAGCTGCATCGTATAATTAAGTTTATCAAAATACATTACAATAACATATTAATACGACAAATACTACTTTTTTATGTATCAGTTACAGATGAAAAAGATAAGTTTGTTAACCTCGGTCGAAGATACCATTTTCAGTGAGCTTATGTGCGGCTTGGAAATTTCGTCGAACACCTCGTGTGCATAGTAAAATAAAACACACTAACACCACACTCTCTCACACCTCCAAGCAAAAAAAAAGATGGAAGGGGGGAGGGGCTGGGGCAGTATATATAGGGGAAGAGGGGCATTGGTCCCGGTTCGTGGACTGAACCGGGACAACTGTTCATGCGTGTGCCACGTGGCATGTGGCTAGGCGTTGGTCCCGGTCCGTGGCACGAGCCGGGACCGATATGTCCCCCACGAACCGGGACCAATGCCCCCAGGCGATTCCTGTTGCCCCGGGTGCACGAACCGGGACCAAAGCATGGCATTTGTCCCGGATTCGGTTGCAACCGGGACAGCTGCCCCCTGGCCCCCTAGACGAGAGGGGTTGTTTCCACTAGTGGTGGCGGCGGGCGACGCAAACCGATCTTGAATCGGAAAACCAAAGAAGAAAACGCCGGCCAAGCGACCGACGGAGAGAAAGACGCTCTAGGACAGCCGATCCACGGGACCGGCGGACGAACCCTAGGTACGGGCGGCGCGGCCCCCGGCGACGATCATAGAGATCCGTCCCGGGGGCGGCGCGAGGCGGAAGCGGCTAGGGTGAGATCGTGTTTAGTCTAATACCATGTAGAAGGGTGAGATTGGCGGAATATGATGGATGTATTATTGAGCCTCATGGGCGAGTATATATTAGGGTACAAACTTGGAGAGCAAGAAGCCTCGTAGAGATAGAGTAGGAGATGGATTGCAAATCCTATAGTACCAAATACATGTACCGGAATATATCTCTAACAGAAAGCCTCTTATTTTTTTCAGGTGTTACGTTTGGCCAGCCATTGGATTCATATGTAGTCCTTTCTCCATCCGGGAGAGAGCCACCAGGAAATGGATTCTGGGTGCATTCGTTTAAAAACGGTAGGGGAGTTCTTCAGACGGTTTGGTTGACAACTTTATTATATGTTAACGTGTTGAGGCATAGGCATCACATGTTAGGAGTGCTCTTGAAATGGTTAATACATGACTCAACTATGTGTGATCCATGAATTGTAATAAGAATAGCACTGTAAATGTTTAATACAAAAATAAAAGCCATATGCATCATTTTGATGCAGAGGCGGAGGCGTTCTCATTTATATTTTTCTTTTGATCTACTACGTGAACCCAATTCCATTAATCCTAGAGTTACCGACTGCTAGGTTAGCAAAAAATTTACGGACTGGGCTATCCAAATTTATTGTTTGGATTTGTATACAGAGAAAAGAATGACTATCTTAGTGAAAATTGAGGTGCGCATATAAAATATCAGAATGTACTTGCCAATATGTTTATGTTGGATTTTGTATGGGCTAGCTATATGGGCTCACATGTCTAGCCCACTAAGCCCACTAAAATTCTGAAATTGTCATGTCCCATTCATGAATAATAAGTGGAGTGAGTGGGACTAAAGTTTAGTCCCACATTGCTAGTTTGGAGAGAGTGGAACCACCTTATAAGGTGAGCCATTCTAGCTCATGTATGAGTAGGCAAGGCAAGAGCAGAGGTGTGCCACACGCGCGCTCCTCCTCCGCCGCCCGCCTCGCCTCGTCACGACGCGCCGCGCCGCGCCGCGGGTTGCGGGAATGAGCCGAGAGCGTTTATTTTGTCGGTTGGGAAAACTTAATGAGTCATTAATTTGGTAATTAACGGACGCGTTAAATTCCAAAACCGTCTCCGTTTCCTTTCTGGATCGTGGAGCCGAACCGACTTAGACGTGGGGTTACGCCCACGTCTCTCCCAGCCCGCATATAAATACGCGAATACGGTAAACCCTAGCCGCCACTTCGTCATATGGTTTCGCACCACCGTTCCAAAGCACTGCGCCGCCAATCAAGTCTTCTCCATCCCTCCTTCCGGCATGCACCGCGAGAAGGGACAGCAGGCCTCCGGAACCCCGCCTCTTGTGATCCTGTACGGGAGAGGGGCGATCAGGTTTTTGGGGAGCGCACTCGCGCGACTGCTGACGGCGACTACTTCCCCAACGACGACTTCTTCCCCGACCTCGGCAACCTCTTCATCGACGACATGGCCGACAACGGGGACAACAACAACGGCGGTGCCGCTACCGCTCCATCGTACGTATCTCTTTTTCATCTGTATGAGATGTTACTGGAATTCATATGTCTAGTTCTTGCAATAGATTGTATCAATCTGTCTACTGTACTAGATCTAGACGTTTGCATGATTACTGTATTTGCTGCTGTCGCAATTCATCTGATGTTATTTCGAATTAAATTATGTGCTAAATTGCTAATATATTCAACAGTTTATACATCATATGTTGTAATGCGCCGGATTTCACGTTATTACCTACACTTTTGCGTCGGGTTGTGAGCAAGTGTCTTAGCCCATCTGCCTTTTTATGCCGAGGCTGGCTTGTGGGCCCCGTATGTGAAGTGCTGCAGCACCGTCGCTAGCGTATGTATGGCGGTGTGTGCGGCGCTCTGTCAGTTATTTGTGTGACCTCTATGTAGGTCCGCCAATGGCATCACGTTCGTGTACGTCTCTTGCCAGTCCCTCATCTCCTTCTACTCTTTCCATGTTTCTACTCTCACAAAGAGCATATCCGCGAGGATGCCACATATTCTCAAGATCTCATCTTTGCATGCTGCTACCCTTCCCCCGATCTCAGCTTGATCGCATCATTGCCAAGTGGGCCCCAGTGGTGTAGGTCGACAAGGTGATTTTGGCCTGCGAGGAAAGGAGACAGGGCAGGCCGGCGAGGAGCGGCGCGCGCCGGCAAGATCAACGGGACCTCCTATTCAGCGCTCATAGCGAGTAGTACCGTCTCTCGCTCACGCGAGCAGTTAAATGGGCCAAGCCCACGCGAGCAGGTACGTACACAAAGCCTTCGCTGGGTCTTGCGCTGCGCTGGGGCACGCGACCATGGAACGCGAGCAGTACCTACAGAGTAGGTACGTACACAAAGGGCTTTTATTTTTCTTCCAAAACCACGCGACCTGTTGTACAGGCCAGTTTTTGAATATTTTCTGTTCAAAAAATATTTTTGAAAATCTCAACATTTATATATATATGAATGATTTTTAATTTTAAACAGTTTTTAGGTTTGAACAATTTTCAAATATAAACGATTTCAAAATACGCACAAATTTTATATACGAGTAGCTCTCAAATTTGAACAAATTTTCAATTGAACGTTTTTTCTTTGAACAATTTTTAAAATTAACATTTTTTATTCGAACAATTTTCAAATTTAAACAATTAAATTTGAATATTATAAAGTTTTAACATTTTTTAGCTTAAACAGTTAAAAAACAGTGAATCAAAAATAATAGTGAACAGAAAATACGGATACACCAAAAATAATGGACCAACAGAATTTTTGATGCACAAAAAAAGTCGTTTTACCAAAAAAAAAAATGAAACAAAATTTTCGGTGAACCAAAATGGTTCCAAAGTGAAAATGGTTTAATTTAAAAAAAGAGTTCAATTTTTAAAATAGTTCCACATTTAAAAAATAGTTTAATAAAAATAAAAACTACAAAATGATTCAGATTTTTAAAATATCAAAAAATAAATATTTTCAAATGAAGGAAAATAGAACTAAAAGAATAGAAAAAAGGGAAAAGAAAAAGGTAACGAACAGAAAATGAAGAGAAAACAGATGGAAAAGAGAAAATAAAAGAGGTCAAAGAGAACGATGTACAATAGCTCGTAGTAGCCTGCTGGCTCTGTTCGTCGGTTTCAAATAGGACATCCCAGGATCGAATCCCCTTTCCACTTTCTTTTCTTCTCTTTTCTCATTAAACTACTGGCCCGACCCATTTGAAACTTAGTACGGGCGAGTCCTGGTAAGGACACGCAACGGGCGATATATATGGGTGGCGAGATCAACAATGCTGACAACTGATCGAGTTGCGGCTGCCCTAGGCTGAGAGAGATGAGGGCTGGTAGGGAGAAGATGGAAGTTGGGATGGAAGCCCCGCCTTCCAATTCTCACTGTATTTTCATCGCATTTTTTATCTCTATTGCACACGCAATTCTGGGATAGGACAGACCCATTTTTGTTGCGTTAGACCTATCCAACTATACTCATGTTTCAAGCTCTGGGATTTGTATTTGGATCATGGTCTTTTAATTGTGCTGAATATTATGCACGTGATGTGCTTCACAAGCGACAATAATGAATCTCTCCTATCTAAAAGAAAAGTTTCGTTCCTTCAACCGTCTCCTGCACGTCCTGTCGTCAACCGGTCCGTCCGTCCGTCGAGGCCTCTTCCCACCATCGCACACATTCCCTAATTGCGCGAGTAAAATCCCCCTAATCGCGCTGCCACCACGCCCCACCAGCCGCCCTCCTCTCTCTGTATCCTCACGCGACACCTCGACGACGCATCTAACGCCTCGCACACTTACTCCAGCGCCTCCTCACACAGGTCGCCGGATCTTGTACATGGAGGCCAGACGACCTGCCAAAATCACGAGCAACAGTAGCCTGCACGGGGGCGCTGCTCGAGGCCTGGCTTTGGGGATAGGTGCCCAAGATCTAGGCATGGAGGTGCAGATCTGACCTCCTCGCCTAGGGTTCAGCCACACTTCAACATCCTTCGATATAGCTGGCTCCCGCACGCCAGGATCTCTTCTGCAACAAGGCGCCGCCACCGCCTAGGGTTCAGCCGGCCGCCGCATCCTTCGACGCCACAGGTCGCGGCACGCCCTGAGCTCTCCGCGGTCATCACGCCGCCTCCTCCCATCATAAGCCATGGAAACCGCAACGAGGAAGCTCCTCCCGGCGTTCTTCGGAGTCCTTGTCACATAGAAGTCAGTCAACCACACCAGCATGTGGATACCGGTATGCATCCACTCAGCCCCGCTCTCCAGCCCATAGAATCTATGATCCAGTTTGTTCAGATTCAGTTCAGTTCGAAAGATCGCATACATGCTGAAATGACCCAACTCCCCAAGACCACAACTACTCTTCCCGATCAAATGCATCATGCATGGTCGGCTATAACTTCAACCAGGCCGGCAGTACTTCTCCTGATATGCTAATTGTAATATTTAGGTGTGTATGTTTCTTAATTAACTCTGGGTAGGTTATTGATAAGTCTGAAAAATTTCTTTGAATCCATGTAATTATATACCTGATTCGAATTTATACTGAATTGAAGTTTGGTGCTTAACCAAGATATTAAATGATTTGGCCTAGAGCTTTATTGAGGCACACACGTTATTTTGTGCCATATTTACCTATTTGTTGTTGTTTCTAGACTGACCATCCATGCTTTTCCAAGAGCTCTATGGAGACCAGTCAATACACGCAATTTCAGTTTCAGTTCTGCCTTGGATCTTGGTTGCCATTGAATAATCTAGAATTGATTGACGTTTAATATCCTTTTTGATGTGCTAATGGTGAATAGTCAAACTCCTTTTGTGAAATTGAGCATCCTCGTGGAAAGGAGTGACTATGGCCAGCATATATAGAGGTTCATCTGAATTGCTGAATATTAAAGTTCATTTAATTGTGGTTGTGGCCATCATATGCAACTTTTTCTAATCTTATAGGCATTCTTGTTAGTATCGGTTTAAAAGATTTCTACTATAAAATACATAGATTTTGGTACAGGAAATTCATACTATGCTTGACCTTGTCTAGGTGTGTTTGTGGCCTGCTACAGGGGCTGGAGCATGACAGTCCGATTCAATCCAAAAATGTTGTGACGCTTTCCCTGATGCTTTGCAACAATGTGGTGAACTATTCTTATAAGAAGGAAGGACACATACTGATTTATTTCTTCAGGTAATCATAATGATCCCTGGCAATTGTGCTATTTGAAACTTTTCTTTGTTTGGACATTTTAACATTCTTAGTAAAAAAATTGAGTGTTTTATTTTCTTTTTTGTTTTAAATAGAATGTACATGGTTTTCTGGTTTCCATGGTGGAAAATATATCTGGTGCTTAGTTTTTAGTATGGCCCTTCCATTACCTCTTCTGATAGATTGGTTGTAAGTCATTAAGAATTATGCTTAGTTAGTATAGCAAGCTGGAAAAAAACCTCTCAGTTCAGAAAAATAATTGGGCCATCCTATTCTTACAAAATTGCTTAGTCTTTTTTTCTATTCCTATATAGCAATTCTTTGTGTGATCTCCATGTAACTTGAGTCTTATTACTTCTCAAACATTATTATTACCTCTGTATCTACGGTTAAAATTTATAGTGCTCGTTTTTCTCATGTTTGATCCCTTATTATCTTCTAAGTATTGTGCCATGATATAGCATGACGATCCAAGCGAGTCATCTTCTCAAGTTATTATATCTTTCTTTTTTCAAGAAATTATTAAAATCCCAACAAAAAGCATGGTGTACTTGTTTGATTTCATGTACAATGATCATCAAATGAGTGATTTTTTTGGGGGTGAAGTGGGTTTGACAATTGGTTTGGTTGTACTGCAGCCCTCCATGCGCTGAAATATAAGGCGAAAGCAGCCGTTCTTATCAGGAATTAAGTTTAATATGCAACCTAAAAATGACGAAATGAAATGCTCTGTATTAGACTTGAAAGAAGCTAGATAAGTTATGGCGCTAGCATGCATTACCATGTTAACATGTACTTGGAAGTAATATGTTTTTTTGTGTTAATCATTTATTTTGTGTTCTCTGTTTCGGTTCCGAGACAATAACTTGTCAGCCAAACAAAATGTTAGTTATCAGATCAAATTTTGGGAAGGTCAACATTCAACAGTAAAGAACATTTAGTTTAAATCCAAGGTATTTGGGTGGACACAATTTGATCTTCTTCAGTTTGGTGTACTATAGAAAAACAGAAATTATCTTGGAATACCTATTAGCCCCAAACAGGGATTCGGACATTAGGTAGTTTCAGTTTGTTTGACAGCTGGGTCAAGGGTCTCCTTGGATGGAATATGTGCTACACTGCATAGGCTGCAACCCCAAGCAGTCTCAAGCATTTCCTTGGATGGCGTTCAATCCGACATCGAGTTGTATAAACAAGTTAGGAGCGGATTATCCTGGCATTTTTTCCATGGGTTAGACCGCTTGTTTTGTGTATTCTGTAAGTTCTAGCAATCTGTAAACCTGCAACACTTGTTCCATTCCCCTTCTTTAATGCAAAAAAGAAATCACCTGCTTGTTCGTGTCAACAATTTTGTGATGCTTTTTAGTTTCATGTGTTTTAGTTAGTTGAATATACAGAAACCAGTTGTTTCTTCATATTGTATTAGGTCAAACTTCTGAATGTGTATTTACAAGAGTTAACTTGTGGGTTACAGTACTGTTCTCCAAGTCTTGAAATTGCTCCGCAGTGCTGTTGCTTCAAACAAATTTAGAGGTAACCTTCCATTCTTGCTAAGTTGTTTTTGTATGTGTCATCTCTTTACCACTGTTTATTATGCAAGTTAGTGGCTAATGTGGTCATCTAAATATCATCAATAATCTATGATAATATGGTATGGGAATTTTTTTAAATTATTAGTTCTGGCTTGGGCCATTTTGTTTTTTTGGAAGTTCGTTGTTCTTCACTCCAATTTTACACGAAGATTGACTTTAGTGTTTTGCAGTTTGGGCTTGACACATTTCAACCGTTGCACGGCAGTGGTCCGTTGATCAGCATGTTCGATTCTATCAAGGGAAAGCCAGTTGGACTGCGCGTGCATGTACTCATCTCCTCTGCATTATGCAGGAGTTGTTTCACGAGCTGAAGCGGATTTTACATAAAGGTTGCAATGCAAGTGATGAGAAGTAGAAGACTGCATGTAGTAGATTTAGTGGCTAAATGAGGTGGTACTCCATGCCGTTTATGTTGCACATTCGTGTGCACTTTATAATGTACTTCAAAATTGGTAGATGCCATAACGCACACTCCACTAGCTTACAGATATTCGTATAGGTGTTTGAAAATAATATGTATTGTTGGATCTGATTGTTTTCGCTCATTCTTCTTGGATCCGGATATTGATTGACATATCTTACATTCTTTAAATAGTGAAAGATTTACATGCCTCATAATGCATATTGATTAACATATCTTACATTCTGTAAACAGTGAAAAGATTTACATGCCTCATAATGCATTGAAATATGCTTCCTACTAAATTGAGGTGAGAATATACTTTTAACTGAATATTCCAAATCTATCAAAACTGCTACAATGATTAATACCTAATGTATTGAGCCACCTTCGGTAGGAATGGTAGCTGTATGTCCATCTGGGTGGGAAAAGATGATTTCCAGCATCCCTCCGGCTGTAAAAAAAACGAACCAACAAAAACAAACAGTTTCCCTTCACTGCTCTCATGACATGACTGTGTGACGCCGTCAGCGGATGGTAAGAGTGGGAGTTCCTCCTTCGTTTCGCTGCTTCGGGGTAGAATGGTAGGAACCTCGATGTCCATGGCGTGAACATATGAGGGTGGATTCTTTTCTATCTGCTCTTTTAGATCCCGCGAGCTTGTGTGTTTCGACGTCTACTCGATTGAGCGTGACCATAATTACAATAAACTCACACTTCTATTTATTTTAGACCCGTTGCAAGGCACGGGCACTTTGCTAGTTAAGAGCAAAAACATTGAAGCATAAACTTGACAATTACTTGCACACGTAGTTTTTTTTAGCGCAACCACATAATTCATTAATCGAAGATCAAGTTACAGTAAGCAACACACGTAGAAACTAAAAGACAAACCGGGATAAGAATGATTATCCCAAATTTGCAGTAATAAAACGTAAAAGATCGAGAAATACAAAACGATCCCTAGGGTTTTCTGCAACCACCGTAGTGAGCGGCCGCCGTCCAACTCGAGCGCCGCCAAGGCAAACATTGGAAGAGACGTCGAGCCTCCACCATTGCAAGATCCGAGAAAGCACCATCGCCAACGAGGCTTTGTGAGTCGATGAACAGCCCCGCTGCACGCAACAACGCACATGTCGCGGTGGCATGTCGACCGTGGGACGTCCCCGTGCTGTTTTGGACCAAGATCTGTCGCCTCCCATAAACAAAGTCGAAGACGAACAACAGATCCACCACCTCCGGACCAACATCCTCGCTCCAGAAGAACCACCTCGCCCCGGCCGCTAGCGTTGTCGCGAACCACGAACTCTAGCGACACACCGAGAAACAGATCTCGCCAAATCTGAAGAACGGCGAGAAGACCAAGCTGCCGACCTGAAGGACCGAGCAACATATGTTGCCATCAACTCCGAGACGCCGCCATAGAGATCGCCACCGGTATGGGAGTAGAGTTGAGGCGGATTTATTCGACGAGGCGCCGCTCCCACCACCCCAACGGTGCCCCAAGAAAACACAGAACAAAACTTAACTACAGACCGGCGCCGAAGCACCATGGTCCACACCTCCTCGCGTCGTCGGAGTGGCCAACGGAGGAGGCAGGGACCGGTGGCAGCCGGTGTAGTTCGGTGCAGATGTGTTCTGCCTCCCGATCGCCTCTAAACGCGTGGGAGCAAAACAGGTTACGTACGTCTCCACATATACCACTTGCTCACGTAGTTGAGAGATGTCATGGATACAATTTATTGGAAATGTCCTGGCAAGAAAATTGTCTTAACTACATAGAAATTGTATTGACGATCACAGGAGATATAAATATCTCCATGACCAATTTTGTTATGTACTCAGTAGAACGGATGATCGTTTACATGATTTTAGCATACTACACTATAATCCAATTGATACTATTTCCCGTGCTTGCTGTCCCTGCTCGCGGGCATGTCATCCCGCTCTTTACTCTTTGTGTTTGCGTTGCAGCTAGCGCGTGCAAGTGTTGTTGGGTTGCTTCTTCGTGGCCAGTATTTTTGTGCTGTCCGGTTGTTTTGGATTTTCTTTTCCGGTAGCATCTTGTTTTTCTGCCTTACCAGGAGGTCATGGATCCATATATTTCCCGTAGACTTTGTTGCCTTCTTCGGTATGGCTTCGTTGTTTCAGGGTGGTAGGCGGTTCTGAATTTCTTCTTTGGATCTCACTAGTGCAAAATGAGGCTTTACTCCCGGTTGGGAAGGGCTTTGCCAACCGGTACTAAACATCTGTGGGTTTTGTGTTTTTGGGTTTTAAGGTTTTGTGGGTTTAGGGTTTTAGATTTTTTATTTGTGTTTTCCATTTAAATATTGCACATTTCAAAGAAACTTTCGTATATAATTGTACGCTACTACATACTTTACACGTTGATGCATACATATTATATAATATCTCTTACAAGCGAGGATATATATACAAATTTGGTATTACACATGGAGACTCTCCGGTTGGATCTAGACCTAAGGCATCAACGGAAATGGAACTCTTCGGTTGGAGCTATGACCTGCTCAACCAAACATCCTGTCAATTCCTTTTGAATTACACGTATGCGATTTTGTGGTAGGAGTTGCTCGCGCATCCTTTCTCCGTTTAAAGAAGGACAACAATATGAAAATATGAGTTGTGTTTACATATGAATGGAAATCAAGACAACTGATGGTCATATAATGAAATTGTGAAAAGTGTTTACGAACTTCAATTTTTCTTACATCCATGCGCCGCTCCATCATCATGCGAATGTACTTGCAAACGTTGTATTCACATAAGGTATTCCCTTGTTCATGTCTCAACCACAAGATCAAGCATGAACCCAAGATTGGTTCATCTAATAAGCACACAAGATTATTGAAATCCACTTGTGTTATTCCATACCGGGGGTCTATCTTCACCGCGTTTCAAATGGGCAGCCATGGGCGACGAAGAACTCGCCACGGCCGACGCGATGAGTCAAATGGAAGAGATCGTAGGGTCCTCCATGGACGAAGGCATGTCCCCGCCTACGAAAATAGGCTTTAAAGCCCTATCCATAGGATGTATGAGAAGATGGATGATGCATTGGTTCGATGCTATGGCTACGAACAATAGTTGGCCACACCTACAAATAAGGAAGCGTGCGACAAGGCAACCGACAAGCTAGGCAGTGGACTTCAAAGCAACATCGACATGATCATGCTACTCGCCGCAAGGGCAGGAGCAGTCAGCAGCAAGGATTCTAGCTCCACCTGCCAGGACGGTAAGCGAATCCTCATGCCCTAAGTTTTGCATGTGCATCCATGGCCATGGGAAAGCTTAAGCATGACCAAAGTTTAAAATAGCGGACTATTTCATTTAGCGCTGACAATTTCAGAAGGTACGAAAGGCAATAGCCGGACTATAACCATATATATGTTTTGATAAAATATTAAAAACTAGACAATCACTAGTGGAAAACGGGGCTTTTACCCACTGGCGAGCACCCCTTTCGCCCCGGATCGGCCACCACCCGGTGCAAAAGACTATAGAGGTGGGGCCGGGGCGAGCAGGGCGCGTGGTGGGAGGGGTCAGTTGCCCCGGTTGGTGGCTCCACTCGGGGATAAAGGCCCTCGACGAGCAGAGCCCGTTCAGGCTCGTGGTAGGGTCTTTTGCCTCGGTTGGAGCAACCGACCGGGGCAAATGACCCCCCCCCCCCAGTGTATATATACGATGCGAGCCCTCTCTTCTTCTCATGCCACTCACTTTGGAGGACATATATCTTGTTGTGTGGTGTGTGCTCACTTTTTTTCCCTCCTATGCACAAGAGGTGTTTGATGAAATGTCCGGGAGAATAACGCCATCTCAGCTCGCAGAAAACAAGCACGATTTAATTTTTCCAAGCCACACTTAATTAAATAAGCTTTCTCGTCATTCTTTCCTCCTCGGTTGAGGTACCAACTTTAACCTTTCATCTGTCGATGTAACATTGGTCATTTCTCTATTCATGGTGTTCTGTAACAGTTCTTAATTAATAATCATACAATGCAGATGAACCGGCAATGGATGTATGCTGACCGACGCTCTGCCGTGTTCAGGAAAGGCGTGGGTTATTTTCTCGAGGTGGCCCAGACAAACAAGCGGAATAATTTCATCTGTTGTCCATGTGATGTACGTCAGAATCAGAAGGAACACTCTTCTCACAGAGTCATCCACTTCCCCATGTTTCAATCCGGTTTCATGCCCGGCTATAATTGTTGGACCAAGCACGGAGAAAGAGGGGTTATTATGGAAGACAACGAAGAAGAAGAGAACGATGACAACTATAATGACATGTTCCCTGAATACGGTGCCGGTACTAGAATGGAAGATAAAAATGAAGTGGAATCAGAGTTGCAGGCACCAGATGAGCCCATCGATGATCTTAGCCAGGCTATTACGGATGCAAAGATAGAAAGCGATATTGAAAAGGTCAGGGTGAAGTTCGACCAGATGTTAAAGGATCACAAAACATTGTTGTATCCAACTTGCGAAGACGGGCATAAAAAGCTAGGCAGCACGCTGGAATTGCTCCAATAAAAGGCCGAGAACGGTGTGACTGACAGCGGATTTACAAAGTTGCTGCAAATAGTGAAGAAGCAGCTTTTGAAAAAACAATGAATTGCCCGACAGTACATACCAAGCAAAGAATCTTGTATGCCCCCTAGGATTAGACGTGGAGAAGATACATGCCTGCTTTAATGACTGCATCCTCTACCGCGGTGAGAAGTACGAGAATTTTGAACAATGCCCGGTATGCACTGCATTGCGGTATAAGATCAGACCAGACGACCCTCGCAATGTTGAGGGTGAGCGACCCAGGAAGAGGGTTCCTGCAAAGGTGATGTGGTATGCTCCTATAATACCACGGATGAAACGTTTGTTCAGAAACAAAGAGAATGCCAAACTTTTGCGATGGCACATGGAAGATCGTAAGAAATATGAGATGTTGAGACACCCCGTTGATGGGTCGCAGGGGAGAAAAACCGATAGAAAGTTCCCGCGTTTTGCAGGTGAGGCAAGGAACTTAGGGTTTGGTCTAAGTACAAATGGATTTAATCCATTTAGTGAGCAGAGCTGCAACCATAGCACCTGGCATGTAACTCTATGTATCTATAATCTTCCTCCTTGTGTGTGCATGAAGAGGAAGTTCATTATGATGCCAGTGCTGATCCAAGGCCCGAGACAACCGGGCAACGACATTGATGTGTACCTAAGGCCATTAGTCGATGAACTTTTACAGTTGTGGCGTGAAGAAGGTGTACCTGTGTGGGACGAGCACGTACAATTTTGTTTTTAACCTATTAGCGTTGTTGTTCGTAACCATCAACGATTGGCCTGCTCTTAGTAACATTTCGGGACATACAAACAAGGGATACAATGCATGCACACGGTTTAGATGACACCGAAAGTGTATATCTGGATAAATGTAAAAAAGGTTGTGTACCTCGGGTATCGTCGTTTTCTTCCGCGCAAGCACCCCTTAAGAAAAACTGGCAAACATTTCAATGGTGAGGCAGATACCCGGGAGACGCCTATCCTTCGTTCTGGTGATGATGTATTTGATATGGTGAAGGATTTGAAAGTATTATTTGGAAAGGGTCCGGGCAGACAAGTTGTTCAGAATGACGCTGACGGACACGCACCCATGCGGAAGAAGCAATCTATATTTTGGGAACTACCCTATCGGAAAATCCTAGATGTCCGCTCTGCGATCGACGTGACACACCTGACGAAGAATCTCTGCGTGAATCTGCTAGGCTTCTTTGGCTTGTATGGGAAGTCAAAAGATACATCTGAAGCACGGCAGGACCAGCAACACACGAAAGGACGAGACGGCAAGAATCCTGAGCGGTATCAAGGTGGTCCTGCCATCTACGCTCTTACCAAGGAAGAGAAGGAAATCTTTTTTGAAGCACTAAATAGTATCAAGGTCATGTCTGCCTTCTCGTCAAATATAAAGGGAATAATAAATGTGGCGGAGAAAAAATTCCAAAACCTGAAGTCTCATGACTGCCACGTGTTGATGACACAATTTCTTCCGATTGTGTTGAGGGGGATTCTACCAGAAAATGTTCGACTACCTATTGTGAAGTTATGCGCATTCCTCAATGCAATTTTTCAGAAGGTAATCAATCCAGAAAGTCTATCAGCTTTACAGACAGATGTGTTCCAATGTCTTGTCAGCTTCGAGTTGGTGTACCCACCATCCTTCTTCAATATTATGACACACCTCCTAGTCCACCTAGTCAAAGAGATAACCATTCTCGGTTCTGTGTTTCTACACAATATGTTCCCCTTTGATAGGTTCATGGGAGTCTTAAAGAAATATATTCACAACCGTGCTAGGCCAGAAGGAAGCATCTCCAAGGGTTATGGAACAGAGGAGGTAATTGAGTTTTGTGTTGACTTTCTTCCAGACCTTAAGTCGATTGGTGCTCCCGAATCGCGGCATGAGGGAAGAATGAGTGGAAAAGGCACGCTAGGAAGGAAAGCAAAGATATTTATGGACGGACATTCTTTCACTAAAGCACACTACACATTTCTACAAATGTCCAACTTGGTGGCTCCTTATATCCAGGATCACAATAATATTATACGGTCCAAAAACCCGGGGTTGTCTGAATCCTGACATTAATGATGAACACATCGATAGTTTCGGCGCCTGGTTGCAGGCAGAACTCATGAATAACAACACTGTTGGAGATGTGCTCTACTTGTTGGCCATGTCACCATCTTCGACTATACTGACTTTCCAAGGGTACGAGATAAATAGGAATACATTTTACACGATCGCACAAGATAAAAAGAGCACCAACCAGAATAGTGGCATCCGTTTCGATGCAACCGGATACAATGGGACAAAGGACACATATTATGGTTACATAGAGGATATATGGGAACTTGACTGTGGACCTAATTTTAAGGTCCCTCTATTTCGGTGCCAATGGGTCAAGATGACAGGAGTAAAGGTAGACCAGCAGTACGGAATGACAACAGTGGATCTCAACAATCTTGGGTACAGAAGTGAACCATTCGTCCTAGCCAAAGATGTGGCTCAAGTTTTCTATATGAAAGACATGTCTACCCAACCGAGGAAAAGAAAAAAAATAAGAATTCCAGTACATCATGCGGTGAGCCGAAGCGGCACATAGTTCTTTCAGGGAAAAGAAACATTGTGGGAGTGGAGGACAGGACAGACATGTCAGAAGATTATGATAAATTTGAAGAAATTCCGCCCTTTAGAGTGAAAACTGACTTAAGCATCGCGTTGAATAAGGAAGATGCTCCATGGCTACGACAGAGAAGTAATAGTTTCTAGACTATTTTGTATTAATGTATCAAACATTGCAGATTAAACCAGACATAAACTAGTTTTTTTTATAAATTGTTACTAGTTTAAATAATTAGAATAATTATTTTATAAAACAGAAAATGTATTTGAAATGTTTACGCAATTTTAAACACTTTTCATATACAAAGTTTCTCCAAATTGTAAACCATTCATAAAATAAGTTTTTAAAAATGTTTAAAATTAAAAAATTGTTACTGGTTTAAATAGTTGGAATAATTATTTTATAAAACAGAAAATATATTTGAAATGTTTACGCAATTTTAAACACTTTTTATATTGAAAGTTTCTCCTAATTCTAAACCATTCCAAATGTATTTGAAAACATATTTTAACTAGTATTTGAAATGTTCGAAACGAAAAAATTGGCGGCAGAAAAAAAAAGCTGAAATTTTGGGCCCTTTGCGCCGGTTCGTGTTACCAACCGGGGCAAAAGGGGGGAGGTGGGCAGGCAAGCGAAGGCCCACCTCCCACCCTTTTGCCCCGGTGGGCAACACGAACCGGGGAAAAAGAAGACCTTTTGCCCTGGTTCGTGTTATGTCGAGACATCGTAGTAGTTTTCATAGACGGGGGTGCCATGAGACTACGGTAGAGACGTGGGGTAACGGGATAGCGTAGTAACACAGAACACAGGATTTTACCCAGGTTCGGTACGTCGCGACAGTACGACGTGCCTACTCCTGCACTTCTCACTAATTGGGACTAAAGCCCGTAAACAGGGTTACAATGTGAGGGTTTTAGATCTAAGCTACTCGACGAAGATGAGCTTCTCGGCGAGTTGGCGTAGAACTTCTCTGTTCTCTCGTTGTTATGTTTATCTCCCGTCCGGCTTTATATAATGCCGGATTAGGGCTTACAGAATAGGAAACCTAGAAAACTACGGTAACTTGTAACTTGGAAAACAAGGAATCCGTCTTCTCCTCCAAGCCAGATCACATGGGCTGTGATCCGGGTTCTTCTAGAATCCGGCTTCTGCGCGTCGGGTTTCTGGGCCGCCTAATAGACCTAAGCCCACTACCACTTAGTCCACCCTGGTAATCCGGCACTTGGCCCACCATCTTCTATACCCCTAATTGGTATATATCCGACAGTAGCCCCCAAGAAGGATCAAAACTCTGATTCTCCGCTATTCGCCAAATGTTCTTTGTCCGAGAAATACTGATTCAGCAGTCTTGATTCTTCTTATTCTTCATTTGAAAAAAGATGGTGACACGAAACTCGGAATCCTGAAAATCCGGCTTTTCTCCCACGATCCTTCGTGGAGAAGAAACTTTCTACGTCAGCGCACTCAACCATGCTGACGTAAGCGACGTTTGAGATTTACTCGAAAAAACCCAGAAACGTATCTCTGACAGATTCGCGCGGGAAACGAGGAGATAATCATCATTACTCCGTCGTTTCATTTCACGGATTTTCCGGCGAGCGACACGCGGCAAACATCCAACGGTCAAAATAGCCGTTGGCACGCATCTAAACTGTTTTCCGGCTATAAATAGCCGTCCTCGTCCTCAACGAAAACTTTCCTCACTCCCCACTGCCCACGCCATTGACGCGAACGAGCTCGAGAGCAAAGCACTTGTCCCAGGCGCTCTTCACATCCAAGCACACCGGAACGCAACGCCACACGATGGCCTCCTCGCCGTCATCGCCGACCCGCGCCGCCATCAACGAGCTCATCAGCGATCTGGATCCGCAACTGGGATCGCCCAAGCGCACCGGCGACGAGCCGGAGAAGACGACGGCCTCCGCGGCGGGTGACGCAAATCCTTCCGCCGCTACGGACGTTGCGGGATCAAGCTCCGCAGCCTCCCCGCCGTTGGCTCCAGAAACGGCGGAGGAGAAGATCCAACCCCTCGGCGACGAGCTCGCCGCCGCTGGAAAAGCAGAATTTGTCGGCAACTGGAGTCCGAGTAACTCTTCCCTCGGCCTACTTCGACAAATGTCAAAAGAGGGATTGATAGTTAAAGGCAAATGGCGAAAGTCAGACGGTGAACCCGAGCCCAGACCGAAAAACGGAGAGTGTGTCCTCCTTACATCTCACGTTACGCGAGGTATGGGTTTACCACCTTCCGCCTTCTTCATAGACATCCTTAACTATTACGGTGTCCAACCACATAACCTCTCTCCGAATTCCATCCTCTATCTAGCTAGCTTCCAATCCCTTTTTGAGGGATATCTCGGAACAAACCCTAGTCTAGATTTTTGGCAATACTGTTTTGAAGTAAAACAAAACATCACAGAAGGTATTTCCCCTATCTGTGGAACCATATCTTTTATTCTTCGGGAAAATAGAGAGGATTGGTACCCGAGGATACAAATGCCAGAACCCACCAAATCCTGGCTGGGTTCCTTCTTTTACCATCAGGACATCCCATCCCCTGGAAAGGAAATCGGGGTTCCTTCATTCGTTAATTCCGCCGCCATCCCTCGAGAGAGTTGGACAGCTGAAGCAGTTGAGACATTGCCGGAAAATTTAATGAAGATAAAGCGCCGTATTGCCAAGCTTACTTCTTCCAAACCTTCCTTAACTGGGAAAGACACTGTTCTATGCTGGTTCGGACGTCGCATTCAATCCCTTTCATTTCGTTCCCGGCTTCTTTGCGAATACCAAGGACCAGAAGATAGCATGAGGGGAACAGATAAAGCCTATACCAAGAAAGATTTTATAAAGCGACTTCATCAGCTAGTTGCCTCCAGCGCCCAAATCGAAGAAAACCTAGCCATTTATCACGTGGAAAATCGAGTTCCTAAGGTATTTGTACTTTCCTTGTTTCCGAGTTTTCCTCAGATTAACTTGTATCTCCACCTTTTGATCATGCTGTGAATTCTTTCCTAGTTCAACGAACTCGGAGGGAATGATCTTGCTTCCGATGCCGAACTCAGCGAAATACATGCTAGGTTTTACAACAACCGGAAGCGCAAAAGGCAGGTGACTTTCGAGAAAATGGTAACTGTTGACGGAATTCCTGTCGCCACCTCCAGGTATTTTACCGGGTTTTTCCTAGTTACCATCCTCCTTCAGTTCTTCGAGATTTTTAACTCTCGGATATTCTTCTTGCAGTCTTGCCCCAACTCCTTTGAAAACAAAGAAGCTCAAGAAACATAAGGCTGCTATCAAAGAAGAATCTTCTTCTGCAGCCATGGTCCCAAGGAATAGAACAGAAGCTCAGACAGGCGAAAATCTCCGGACCTCTACTGGAAACGAACCCGTCTCCAATTTGGACAGTAACATCCGGATAAAAGAAGAACCGTTCGACGATCTCGGATATATTCGTCCGGAGGCTAAAAAGTTCTTCGCTCCTGCCCCTCTAATTCGTCCTTGGCCACAAGGTGGATTAGTGGTTCGCAATGATATTGTATTTAACCCTCGCCAGGTCTTACAAGATGGCCTTCATCACGTTTGGATTCTTTTTACTGAATATGCCAAAGAATTCAACCAGAACTTGGCCGACTTGCGAGAAATGAGCCAGGTGATACCTCTAGCCCCCAAGCATTAAGTTGAAAATCTGAATTCTTCTTAATGTTTTATCATATGCTTGTTCATACTTAAGCATTTTTGCTTTCATTTCCGTATTCAGCATTCCGCAGATGCCATAAACTTGGAAGTTTTTAAGAAGCTTAATCTCAAAAGTAGAGAAGTAAAAACCCTTCAATCCATGATTGAGTTGAGAAGCAACGAGCTGGCGTCATCTCAGCTACAATTGTCTAAAACAACAGGTATGTATTCTCTGCAGTTTTTATCCGGATAACATTTGTCCCGAATTTTCATAAGCTCGAAATGTTTTTGTGTCCCCTAGCTGCTTTAGCAAAAGCCAACAAAATAGCCAAGGACGCTAGCAATGTATCTCGGCTCCGTGCAGAAAACTCGAGCCTTCGCAAGGAACTTACGAAAGTTGAAAAAGACCTGGAGGCCAGTAATCTGGCCCTTGGGATTGCTCAATCCCAGGCTTCTTTGCAAGCGGCGGAAAATAAATCTATTATCCCTGATTTTGAAAGTATGCTATTCCCGCGCATGAAAGAAGGCACCGAAATTGACAAGGTTCTTGGTAAGTTATTTCCTTTTACCAATTTCTCCATGTCTTACTTCCTCTTCTTTTGTGGCCTAAACTTGTTTCTGCCATCAAAACAGGGAATATTCCAGGCATTTCACGGATTGAGAAAATCCGAGCTTTTGGAGAAATATGGAACGCGACCAGAAATGCAGGAATGCAATTGATTAATAAGTTCCTTCCCGCAAGTACTATAGATTTCTCGGAAGTTTACAAACTTCCGGGTGCCATCATGGAAGTTGCGGGATCAAAGGAATTCATCCTACGCTCCGCTGCACGAGGTGGTGCGCGCATGGCACTAGGCCTAATGCGCCTGCACTATCCTGACGCGAAATCTTGGCGCGTGGCCTCTGGTATCCCTCAAGGGTATACAGAGGATCAGCGAACCGCCATCTTTGATGAAGTTAAAGGCCACGCCACCAAGATTGCTTCCATGGTTAACATTTCTATCACTTATCCAGAAGAGGTTCCCGCGGTCCCCGAAGATGAAAGCAGCGAGGAAGACTCGGATGCTTGAAGGACTGCCTCTAACCTGGATGATGGATTTGTATAATAGGAGCGCTATTTACACTGTAATTCATACTGTAACGCTTCTATTTCATTTGTCGAAACAAGAACTCCGCCTTTTGCAGCTTTGAATTATGAAATTCCTTGCAAGTTTGTCGGGTTGAATTGCTCCCTTATCTACTAAGTTCTCTGGCATATGTGTTTTGACTGTCTTTAGTGTTTTAAATGACTCGATAGCATTATGATCGTCATAACGAGTAACTGGGTATAACCAATCAGTTAAAACTCGAAAACATAGACCATACTAAAGGCATTTTTACTAACCAGATCCAGTGACCCAACATATATTCAATCAGGTAATGCTTAAAGATTTGTAAGGAACTTTCTTGAAACTTGGGCACGCAGGCACATTCCGAGTTTCCTTTAGCCATTAACAGGCTGAAATCGTTCAGTTTTTTAACGCCGAGCACGCAGGCACAATTCGGGTTAACATTGAGTATTTTGTAAGATCATTGGGAAATAGAAAAGGTGGAAACATGCTTTTACTATAATGAACTTGTAAAAAACATGGATATCAGAATTCCAATGACTTTATTTCATGATCTCAAAAGATGTTTACATAGATATTGAACTAAGTATAGAAGGGACGTAACTGCTGGATGCTCCAAGGTCTCTTTGTCTCTCCTAGCTCATCATCTATCTTTCTCTTTCTTTTGCGATTCGGTTTCTCGGGATCGTCTTCCGTATCTCGAATGTCAACAAGATAGTATGATCCATTTTTCATGGCTTTACTTATGACAAATGGCCCTTCCCATACTGGGGCTAATTTGTGCTTCCTTTGCTGCACCAACCTCAGCACTAGGTCACCTTCTTTAAAAGAACGATGCCTGATTTTCCGACTATGGTAACGTCTTAAACCCTGCTGGTAAATGGCGGACCTTTGAAGCACAAGCTCTCGTTCCTCTTCTAGGAGATCAACGGCATTCTGTCGTGCTTCTTCGGCGTCCGATTCGTCAAAATCTTGCACTCTTGGGCTATCATGGATCATATCTGTTGGGAGAATAGCTTCCGCGCCGTAAACTAGGAAAAACGGGGTTTGCCCAGTTGACCTATTTGGCGTCATTCTTATACTCCAAATCACGGAAGGCAACTCTTCTACCCATGCTCCGGCCGCTCTATGAAGAGGAGTTTCGAGTCTTGGGCGTATTCCTTGCAGGATTGAGCTATTCATTCGCTCAACCTGTCCATTGGATTGCGGGTGTGCCACAGATGCTAGATCTAGGCGAATTCCCGTTTGTCGGCAATATCTTGCCAACTCTCCGATGGAGAAATTTGTCCTGTTGTCAGTTATTATGCTGTGTGGCACACCGTATCTCATCACCAAGTCGATAATGAAATTTCTAGCAGTTGCACCATCCAATTTTTTGATGGGCTTAGCCTCCACCCATTTGGTGTACTTATCCACTACTACTAGCAAATGAGTAAGTCCGCCTCTTGCGGTTTTGAACGGTCCCATCATATCTAGCCCCCAGACCGCAAACGGCCACGTAATGGGGATAGTTTTAAGTGCTTGGGCCGGCAAATTGGTCTGCTTAGCGTAATATTGACAACCTGCACATGTATTAACTATATGCTCGGCATCTGTCTTGGCTGTTAGCCAGAAAAAACCCGCGCGGAATGCTTTTTTGACTATGCTCTTTGATTCAGCCTGATGTCCGTAATCGCCGGCGTGGATTTCCTCCAGTATTTCTCTTCCTTCTTCTGGTGAAATGCACCGCTGAAAAATTCCAGAAATACTGCGTTTATATAGGCAACCGTCAATTACTGTGTATCCTTTGCATCGACGCTGTATTTGTCTTTGCAAGACTTCGTCTGCTCCTTCCGGGTACTTCTCATTGACTAAGAAGTTTAAGTACGGAATTGTCCAGTCCGGTTTAACGATCATGAATTCAATCGATTCAGACGCCAGAGGGTAATCAACGTCCCCACCTTTTATGGATGGCTCATGTAAGTGCTGAACGAATACTCCTGGCGGTAAGGTTTTTACCCTTTCTGATCCCATGCGGGCTAGCGCATCCGCGTTCCAGTTTTCCTCCCTTTTGATGTGAAGGACCTCGAATCCGAAGAAACAAATGGCGAATTCATCTACCGTTCTCCGATATTCGGCCATTATAGGGATTTTTGCGTCCCAGGTTTGGTTGAGCTGATGCTGCACCAAATCCGAGTCGCCATAGCACAGTATGCGCTTCACTCCTATTTCTTTTGCGATATGCAAGCCGTGAAGCAAAGCTTCATATTCTGCCACGTTATTACTGGCGTTGAAGTGTATTTGCAACACGTACTCCATTGTGTCTCCCTTAGGAGATTTAAAACTACGCCAGCCCCAGCTCCTTCCTTCATCTTGGATCCGTCAAAGTGCATGATCCAGTACTCGGACTCCGGCATTGGTGTGTTTTCCATTGCTTCTGTCCAGTCGGCAACAAAATCTGCCAAAACCTGGGATTTTATGGCCGTCCTTGGTTGGTACTTAATGTCAAAGGCTGCCAGCTCAATGCCCCATTTGGCTACTCGGCCGGTTGCCTCTGCATTGTTTATGATGTCTCCTAGTGGTGCTTTACTAACCACTGTTATGGAATGCCCTTGGAAGTAATGGCGTAGTTTTCTAGATGCGAAAAATACACCATACGCCAGTTTCTGGTAGTGTGGGTACCTTTGTTTTGACTCGGAAAAAACTTCGCTTATGTAATATACCGGATGTGGGTCTGGTATGCTTTGTTCTTCCTTTAACCGTTCCACAACGATTACCGCACTAATAACCCGATTTGTAGCCGTAAGGTACAATAACATGGGCTCTTCGTCTTTTGGGGATGCCAAAATCGGAGCTTTCATCAAGGTTTCCTTTAACTGAGTCAGCGCCGCATCGGCCTCTTCTGTCCATTCGAACTTGTCGGATTTTTTCAGCAGCTTGTATAGTGGTAATGCTTTATCCCCCAGCCGACCAATAAATCTGCTAACGGCAGCTGCGGAACCCGTCAATCTTTGGACATCTTTGACACAGGTAGGTTTTGTGATGTTCAAGATTGCCTTGATCTTTTCCGGGTTAACTTCTATTCCTCTGTGAGAAACGATGAAACCCAGAAGTTTTCCTGAGGGAACCCCGAATACGCACTTGGATGGATTCAACTTCATCTTGTAGGTGCGTAAGTTTCCCGCAAATCCTCAAGGAGTGTATCTTTTTCCTTGGTTACGACAGCAATATCGTCCACATAAACATGGACATTTTTTCCAATCTGACTATGCAAACAACGTTGCATGCAACGCTGGTAGGTTGCACCTGCGTTCTTCAGGCCAAACGGCATGGTTACGTAATAATACGTCCCGTATGGGGTTATAAAAGAAGTCTTAATTTGATCTTCCTTTTTCATGCGTATTTGGTGGTACCCGGAGTATGCATCCAAAAAGCACAAAAGCTCAGAGCCTGCTGTGGCGTCTATTATTTGATCGATTCGCGGTAATGCGAACCTATATTTCGGACACAATTTGTTCAAGCCTGTGTAATCTATACACATTCTAAGAGCAGTAGTGTCTTTCTTCGGTACTAATACCGGATTTGCGGACCAGTCAGTATGGATCACTTCCTTGATGAAATCCGCTGCTAAAAGCCGGATAATTTCCTTGCCAATAGCCTTCCTTCTTCTTTCGTCAAATCGGCGGAGACCTTGTTTGACGGGTTTTGATCCAGGAATAACCTTAAGTTGGTGCTCAGCAAGTTCCCTGGGTACACCTGGCATGTACTCTGGACACCAGGCGAAAATATCCCAGTTCTCACGGAGGAACTTGATGAGCTCTCCTTCCTATTTGTCAGTCATCCCAGTACCTACGACGACAAATTTTGTCGGATCTTTGGGATCTCGGATTACCTGTCTTGTATTCTCGGATGCCTTGAAGCTGTCTGTTGGCTTCCGAGTTTCTTTTCCTGCCGGCATTTCTGACGGCGATACCTCCTTGGCTAATTCCTTCAGTTCTTCCTTTGCTATGACTCTCTGAGCGCAAAGGGCGTTTTCTTTCTCCAACTCATTTGCCAGCTTAAAATCACCAGCTATAGTGATTACTCCACCTTTGGGTCCTGGCATCTTCAGCTTGTTATAAATATAACAGGATCTTTCCATGAATTTGGCGAAAGCTGGACGTCCGAGTATTGCGTGATACACGCTTTCGAACGGCACTACTTCGAAGGATACTTTTTCCTGCCGGAAGTGATCTTTATCTCCGAAGGTGACATCTAGGGAAATTTCTCCTAGGGATCGTGCTTGCCTGCTAGGGACGATACCATGGAAGCGTATATTGCTGTAGTTGAGCTGGGACTCGGAAATCTTCAAGTGCTTCAGCGTATCCAGATACATTATAGTAATGCTGGATCCTCCATCCATCAGCACTCTTCTTAGCCTGGTATTCTGAACAATGGGGCTTACAACAAGAGCTTGTGTGCCGGGTTCAGGGATATTTCCGGGATGATCAGACTGATCCCAGACTATCGGTGTGTTAGAGTATTTCAAGAATTTCGGGGTTGCCAGAACAACCGCGTTTATTTCTCGAAGTGTTCTTTTTGCCACCTTTGCTGATGGGGTTGCTAAGAAAGTTAACATTGCTTCTCCATCAACTCTCGGAAACTTGGGTTCGCCTTTACGCTGTTGTTCCTGGATTTTTTCGTCAGTGTCCGATTCACTGTCTTCTTTGTCAGCTTCTGGCTTTTGTTTGGCGGGTTTCCTCTTGGAACCCTTCCCTTTATTTCCAGACCCTGCAGTGCCCTTCATGTGCTTATTCAGCCGGCATTGCGCGTTTGTATGGGTGGGTTTCCCAAATTGCGAGTGGTGAACGCAAGGTTCCGATTTAATCCTTTCCCACTCCTCTGGAGTGTAATTGATTGGATCTGGGTTGCGTCCTTTCCACTTATTTCCCTTTTCTCCTCCAAAGGCTATGTTCACCTCTTTGGGCTTTGTCGTTGTTTCTGGAGTGGCTTTTTTGTCAGAACGAGGGGTTTTCTTGGCAAGTATCAACGATTCAATATTGCCTCCTCTTGCTCTGATGTCATCCTCGGCTGCGGCATGCTCATTGGCGGTTGTAAGCATGGATCCGAGATCCTTGTGCTTCTTGGAACCAACCATGAACGGTACAAGTCCGGGTTTTAGGCCATTGACGAAAGCATGCATTGCTTGTACGTCAGTTACACCAGAGCAACTATTCTTCATTGCTGTCCATCTGGAGATGAAATCCACGTATGGTTCATCCTCAAATTGTGTGCAACGGTTTAGCTGGTTGATGCTATTCGGGCGTTTGTATGTTCCCCGGAAATGCTGAGTAAATACTCTAGCCATATCGTCCCAGCTATCGACTGTTCGTGACGGTAATCCATTGATCCAATCTCTGGCTCCATCCAGCAGCATTAGGGGAAGAAACTTGACAGCTTCCAGGTCTGTCCCATTGTTGATCTGGACGGCTGTATAGTAATCCGAGAGCCAGGTAACCGGGTTTGTGCTGCCGGTGTATTTCTGGTACGTTGGACCGACCTTGGCAAAGCCAGAATGCAGCGTTATTCTTCGGATCCTGTCGGTAAAACATTTAGGACCAAAGTATAGATCATCTTTTTCTGCTCTATCAATGTGTGCAGAATATCTTCCGGCTGAATGGACAGAAGGGGATCTGCTCCTTTCTCTTCCATTGTTGCGCGAACGCGCTCTTCTTCCGTGTTCACGCTCTTTTGGATTAGGCGGAGTTCTACTCCTGTGCCTTTCTTTGTCTTTAGGCGGTGTCCGGGATCTCTCACGCCTGTGAGGTATATCGTATCTTCCAGCTTTCTCAGCTGGGTTTCTCGGAGGTGGCATTATTTTGCCGTCTTTCCGGTATTTGTCTTCCCGATCATGGGGTTTATACCCATCTTTCGGGAGATGG
The DNA here is from genome assembly GCA_028641055.1 of Alopecurus myosuroides. NCBI lineage: Eukaryota > Viridiplantae > Streptophyta > Magnoliopsida > Poales > Poaceae > Alopecurus > Alopecurus myosuroides. The sequence goes on from CM054061.1 coordinate 347,683,435, forward strand.
GATCCGGTTTTAGACGCTGCATTCCGGTTGTCGGGGTTTTTCTTGTCTTTTCTCGGATCCTCTACTTTATCTTTTGAGTTGTCTGAATCCCCGGGTTCTTCCGGTCCAGGTGCTCCAGCAGCGCAAGTGGCTGTCTTGCACAGGGCGGAGTTATCATGCAGCCTCCCTGATCGCTCTTGAGCGCGCTGTTGTTGTTGCAATGCTTTTCCTAGGAAAGCATACACCCCTTGGAGTTTTTCCCCGTTGGAATACAGATCGTTGTTAAGAATCGCGAACGCTGCTTCCGCGTTTTCTACTGCGGTCTTGTATATTGGTTCGCCCTTGGCATCTTTGCCGTTTACCTGCTTTTGCCAAGATGGGTTATGGAACCTTTCTTTTGGCGGCAGTTCTTCCGGTCTTGCGATTCCGGGTAACCTAGTAGGTTTTAACGCGGATCTATGCTTTCTCTCGTACTCCTCTATTTCTTCCTTCATGACTTTGATGTCATTATGGGTTTGTTGGAGATGTTGCCGAGATCTGAGTAGATGTTGCTGTTGCCGTTGGAAAGCTTGTCTCCTGGCTTCCAGCATCTCAGGGGGTTCATCTGGTCCCACTGGTGTTTGCAATAGCTCTTGCTCTTCCTGTTCCATCATTGGCGGAGCAGTGATTTCCTTAGATTTCTTCTCCGCAGGCTTTGTGCCGCTAACATCTCCAACTTCCAGGTTTTCATCAGCGAGATCGGCTGATTTTTTCTTCCGGATTTTGTATTGGAGTTTTTTAGAAGCACGGTGCTTTTTCTTGGAACAGGGAGGTTTTTTGACAGGCTCATCTTCTGTCATCTCCTTGACATTGGGGAATATCGGAGAAGTTTCTCCGTCTTCTCTCTCTTCCACTGGCGGAGGGGTTTTAGGGCTTTCCTGGCTGCCGGCGTCCGTGGTATCAGCCGGTTTCGCCATTAAGACTTCATGGAATCCCTCTTGAAAGGATTTAACCTTTCTTACGAAGGCGTCCTCATCTTCGTCTTCGGGGTCGAAGTTATCCGATCCGGTTTCCGACTCCAATCTCGCCTCGATGGCGGCAAGCACGGATTCTGCTTCCGGGTTCATCGTCTTGTTAACGGATGTCGGATCTTCCGCCGTTGTGACGGGTGTTTGATCTTCCGTCTCCATGACGGGTGCGTTGTTGTCTGCCTCTTGCACGGGATTTCCATCATCCGTGTTTTCGGCGATTTCGGATTGCACCATGCCGATAAAGTGTGTATCACTTTTGTGTCGGCGATCTGAGCAGAATCCGGCATCATAGTCATCTTCGACTGGGTATAGGGCGGGTGGGATAAATTTGCTTCCACCGCAAAACCCCATTGATTCTGCAGTTAGTCCGATAAAGATGTTAGCAGATCCTATCGGTAACACGCAGGCACTTACCAGGTGGTTTTGCGCCGGTATGTAGGATCCGTTGTCGAGGAAGCGCCCGACGTCGTTGTCGAATTCCAAGCTTCCGACAGTGATCGATCTTCCGATTCCGCCAAGTATCCCAGATCGGAATCTTACGCCTGACGTCGTTTGCCCCACGGTGGGCGCCAACCGTCGAGACATCGTAGTAGTTTTCATAGACGGGGGTGCCATGAGACTACGGTAGAGACGTGGGGTAACGGGATAGCGTAGTAACACAGAACACATGATTTTACCCAGGTTCGGTACGTCGCGACAGTACGACGTGCCTACTCCTGCACTTCTCACTAATTGGGACTAAAGCCCGTAAACAGGGTTACAATGTGAGGGTTTTAGATCTAAGCTACTCGACGAGGATGAGCTTCTCGGCGAGTTGGCGTAGAACTTCTCTGTTCTCTCGTTGTTATGTTTATCTCCCGTCCGGCTTTATATAATAGCCGGATTAGGGGTTACAGAATAAGAAACCTAGAAAACTACGGTAACTTGTAACTTGGAAAACAAGGAATCCGTCTTCTCCTCCAAGCCAGATCACATGGGCTGTGATCCGGGTTCTTCTAGAATCCGGCTTCTGCGCGTCGGGTTACTGGGCCGCCTAATGGACCTAAGCCCACTACCACTTAGGCCACCCTGGTAATCCGGTACTTGGTCCACCATCTTCTATACCCCTAATTGGTATATATCCGACATGTTACCAACCAGGGCAAAAGAAGATCTTTTGCCCCGGTTCGTATTACCAACCTGGGCAAAAGGCTCCCGCCTATATAACCCCGGGCGGAGGAACCGCCCGGGGAAACACAGATCAGTTTCGTTTTTCTTTTCGCTAAGTCTCCGGCGCCGAAATCCAGAGCAACGCCGTGAGGCTTCCTGATTTCGACGCCAGTGATCCTCGCCGCCGCCGCCACTCCTCGACGCCGCCTGTCCTCGCGCTGTTACGCCGCGCGCCCGTCCTCTCGCCGCCCGTCCTCGCGCCTCCACGACATCTGCGCCGCCCTCTTCCTCGCCACGGTGCCGTACTCCTCAGGTGAGATCGCCTCCGCGCCCTCATCCTCCTCACTGCATGCACGTTAGTGTTAGATTAATTAGTATTAGTGTTAGATTTATATTAGTGTTAGATTTAGTATTATTGTTAGATTAGTATTTGTGTTTGATTAGTGTTAGATTTAGTATTTAGTGTTAGATTAGTATTAGGTATTATGTATTTAGATCTTGAACACACTTAGAAAAAATTTAGGTTTTGGAGACTTAGAAAAAATTTACGTATTGGAGACTTAGAAAAAATTTAGGTTTTGGACTTAGCTAGTTTTTTCTTAGTGAATGTTTAGTTTACAAGTAAATTAAGTTTTTCTTAGTACCGTTAGTGTTACAAAATTTCACTAAGTTAGAAAATTTCAGTAAGTTAGAATTTTTTTACTTCGTGTTAGAAATTTGGAAGTGTTATTGCAGTTTTACTTGTGATGTTCGTTCGATCTTTTGAATAAATGCCGATGATTGAAAGAGTTGGTTCAGACTCACATGGTCTTGGTGGTTCGGTGCGCCTTGTGATTTTCACAAAGTTAGCATCTTGTGCATCCCACTTGGTGCGCCGGCAGGGTCCACCAAGCCTGCTTGTATGTGTCAACCCTAAATAAGAGGCACACAGACCGATGACCATCTTGTTCCTGTTAAAAGGTACTACATGCGGTGGTGATCCGGGGAAAGGAAACGAATGCGACGGTTTTTGTATTTCTTTCGAACTAAATAATGTCACATATGTAATATGGTTCGTCAGATCCGGATGAAGCTGAACCCTTTAGTGCACATTCGTAATGGAGACATTCCTCAGAAATCCCTTCCGGGGTTATGAAGAATGTCTCCATTATGTATGTGTACAAAACGGTCTAGTTTTTTCCGGATTTCACTATTACATATATGATTTTGTTCAGTTTTAAAGATGTCCATAAACCCTTCCTTCCCCCGCATCGCCATCACATGTACTTACCTCGTAACAAGCACAAAATATGAAGGTCCAACTTCACATCAAGGCCCGATGACCATCTTGTTCCTGTTAAGAGGTACTACAGGCGGTGGTGATGCGGGGAAAAGATGAAGATGAGGATTTCTGAATTTCTTTCGAACTAAATAATGTCACATATGTAATATGGTTTGTGAGATCCGGAGGAAGCTGAATCCTTTAGTGCACATTCGTAATGGTGATATTCCTCGGAAATCCCTTCCGGGGTTATGAAGAATATCCCTATTATGTATGTGTACAAAAGGATCTAGTTTTTTCCGGATTTCACTATTACATATATGATTTTGTTTAGTTTCAGAGAACTCCAGAAACCCTTACTTCCCCCGCATCGCCATCACGTGTACTTACCTCGTAGCACGCACAAAATGTGAAGGTCTAGGCAGGAGTATGACTAGCAGATCAGATCCACTCTTTCCTAATAAACTTGTGACTCGAACGGGGCATAACATCATTCCAGATTATCCAGTCATGTGTGAAAACGTTGCAGATGACTTCCTCTTCTTCTTCAAGAATCGCAACTTTATGTCCCTTTCGAATCTGGGATAATCTGGGATGCTATAACTGTTATGTCTCGTTCGAATCGCAACTTTATTCGGCAAGACTCGATCAGATCTGCTAGTCATACTCTTTACTAAAGTTCAAAAACCCTTATTCCTGTTAAGAGGTACTATAGGCAGTGGTGATCCGGAGAAAGGATGAAGATGAGGGTTTCGGTTCGAACTAACGAACGTCGCATTTGTAATATTAGTGTTAGTGAGATCAGAAGAACTGTGTTGCACAGTTTGGTGCATATACGTAATTGTGATATTTTTCATAGCCCCGGACGGTGCTATGAAGAATATCACCGTTATGTATGTGCACGAAATGGTCCAACTTTGTTCGGATCTGCAAACACTTACGTATTTTTTTTTTAGTTTCAACGAAGTTCAGAAACCCTTGTCTTCATCCTTCCCCTCATCGCCATCACGTATACTACCTCGTAACAAGCACAAGATATGAGAAGGGCCAATTTGATCCTTTGTGTTTAACTTTCATCTTATTTATGTCATATTTCTCCATTACTATTTTTTACTAAGTTAGAAACACTAAGGTATTTTACTTAATTAGGAATATTTACTTAGTTCGGGTCTGCTTTTAGCTTATGTCTCTGTTGGACCCGTCGGGCGATGTCCGGGACTGGGCCCCGCCGGACTGGCACTGGGGGGTCCTTACTACCGGGACACGCGGCTTGGTGAGAAATACGAGTGACGTGGTCGACCCAGATATTCTTTGGTGGCCATCGCGTGGGCCACGATCGGTGCGGAGAGAGCCGGCCCCTGAGGAGGTGGTACAACAACGTATCAGGAAGGAGGACGAGCACGTACGTCGCTACATGTACTTGCTCGATAGGGAGTATAGCAGCATTTGGTCGATTATTCGGAGGGTTCCTTACCACGTGAGCTATGACCCATGTGAGGGTTCCTTACCTATGGGCCCGTAGCACCCGCGACTCAGCACCCCGCGGCTTAGGACCCGGTCGGAGTTAATTAGTTTGAGAGATGTTTTAATGAATATGTATAACTGATGATATTATTACATCGTGATGTATTAGGGTTAAATAAAATTAACACGAGCTATGTAACTCTTGGTGTGTATTATCATACGTTTAAATATTTCATCAATGTTGCATTTATAATTGAAATGAGGATCTGGAACATACTGTTACTCTTTTTTCGGACTTGTTTAGATATTAGTACCATTAGGTGTTATCTATAAGCAATTTTGATGAAATGGATGCTATTAGCTATATTTTTATTAGATTATATGCAATTGTTGCGAACTGATGAAACATCATTTTGGGCATCACCAAAACAAAACAATTCACTCTTGTGCAAATTTATCCTTAACCCCGACAAATGCTCAAACGCTGAGAGAATTAACTTTAGGTTTTTAGCTTTTTCGATGTCATGATACATAAATATAATTGTATCATCGGCATATTGAAGTATGGATAGACCACCATCCACTAGAAGCGGAATGACCCCTTGTGACGCCCCGGGATCGGGCACTATGCAGATTTCAGCATTCCCGCCAGAATCCACATAATAACCGATTCCAGGTTGCCACTTATGATAGCATTACAACAGTTCACGAATATTCCACAATTACAACAGAAACAGATAGGTACAAGATGACTCAAACGAGCCAAGGGTATAACTGATACAATACAAAGATCCAAATAACAGCGGAAGAAACCAACGTCCGGCTACGGACAAGATCCAAATTGGACTAAGAGTCCTGAAGATAACCGAAGGCGTCCAATCCCTGCCCAGGCCAAGCCGGAGGGATTCCCAAGCTAACGTCGTCAGACTTCAAACCTGTTGACTGCAAGTTGGAATTTGCAGCCACGAAAGAGATTCGTGGGTCAGTACGGTTAAGTACTGGCAAGGGGGATAAAACCCATACTCACAAGTTACCGGCGTAGCCAGTCATCACAAGATACAAATACTTTAGGATCAACGGAAAAGAAGGGGTTATTGCAAATAAGCGACAGCGGGCTGCACTAACCAACTACAGAAAGATACTACCACTTCCAACTAACAGATAGGGGATAAGATCGAGTAGTAGTAACCAACTGAAAATAAATCCAAACAAACCCATCCTGGATCTCGCCCCTTATCCGAAGAAGCAATCCGAGGATAACGCACACCGTTGTATTAAAGATGAGTCAAGTTATTGTGTGAATAACCCATTACTAGTCAAGTTATTAATTGTTGGGTGTAACATGATTGATCATTAGGTTTAAGTTGTCCTGGGTACTTGTTAGCCAGTACTTTCACCAAGTCGTCACATAACCGCGGACAACACGGCTTCTCGAGAAGATTTATCCCTGCAGGGTGTGCTCCAGTACCCGTACACACTCAAGCCACCAACTAAAACTCAGGTTGGCTTGACACGACCCAAACCGTCTCTACAACCCATCCTCGGAGCCACGGAGCTATAAGGTCCCAGCCACGCAGCCGAATACTCAGCGCAGGTGTGCAAAACTCCCGCAGGACACAACACCCCGGCACTACAGGCCTCGCCCTATATGCATCATCATCATCAGTAACCAAGGGGGGCCAACCCATTATGCATGGAGCAAATGGAACACCCGAACTAAGTGTGGCTCTTCGGACAAGCTGCAGATCAGATCTAAGTCGAGGGGGGTCCCCATACTAACCACCCGGATGCGGTGAGCACGCTCATCATGGATCAGTAGACAAGACCCTTTTCCTATTAGGGTCGACACTAGCAGGCCTCAAAACCACAAAGGGCCTCCTGCCGGTGCCTTATCATCAAATTATTATTAACAGCAGCATTAACAGGATTGATTGATTAACTTCGAGCCCCGGTACGATAATAAAAGAGTACGATAGTAAAAGAAGTAACCGACAACAGGCTCGAGCAAAAGCAACCCTAAGCATGCTAGATAGAACAGGCTCAATCAAAGGCTGTAGGTATGGAGGTGAGGCAATATCAGGGTTAAGGGATTCATGTGATGGGTTCGCAACAGAAACAACTACTACTAAGGCTAGCAGAAAGAATCAACGGAAAGAATCGGTAACAAGTGATGAAGGGCAGCCATATGGCATGCAAGTGAGTATACTTGCCTGAGATCCCGCAAGGTAGCAGAACTTGTCGTTGCTCACATCATCTCAACGTCCTATCCGCGAAGAAGCAACGAACCTCGAACAAACAACGGAATGCAACAATTACTACTACGGCAAAAGATCCAGCATGATCCTATTTTATATGCATGACATGGCAAGATGCAACAGGGGAAACAACTTAAGCAATTTAATCGGAACCGGAGTCCGGAGAAA